>MIQA02021092.1:0-29562 GCA_001887855.2 Sclerospora graminicola | reverse complement strand
CCTGTTCGTTGGGCGACGTCCGGTCCGGCGTCCTGTCTGGCGGCTCGGCGGGGCAGCATGGGGTTCACTTTGCTTGGACTGCACCGACTCCATGTCTTCATCACTCGGCTCCCTCGCATAGTACTGGACTGGTTCGGGGGCCGGTGTTCCACGACGAGCAGGCTGGTCCGGTGACTTCGGACTGCCGCGGCTGGCGCTCAGCCGACGTTGCTCTTCCAAGTATCGCTCCATCATCGCCGAGAACATGTTTTGCAGGTGATCCGGCACCTGAGGAGCGACTTGAGGAGCGACTTGAGGGGCGGCTTGAGGGGCGACTTGAGGGGCGGCTTGAGGGGCAGCCGGGCTGCCAGATTGGCATTCCTTTTTAATCCGCCCATCCGCTTCTTCGTCTTCCTCCTTCGGTTCTGGATCCGCCGTCGCTATCCGCCAGGCCTGTACGCTGTACTGGCCGGCGTTCTTCCGCTCGGGCGTACCCGAATCCTCACGTCCTCCAAGTCTCATGGCTGTCGCCACACGCGCTGCTCCCCTTGGACCAAGCGTCATGCGGGTGATACCCACTGATGAATCAGATGAGTCTGCTTCCGAAGGGGCAGACTCGTACTGCGAAGAGCCTGAGTGTATCCCGGCTGGTTTGCTTGTCGCCGGCGGCGTGGACGGCGCCACTCCAGTCGTAGCTGTCATCGTTTTCGACGGCGGCGAGCAACCCACTAGCGGTACCAAGCGGTCGTGCAGGGCGCTGGACGCCTCCTTCAACTTGTCCATCTTCAGATCAAACAACTCGTTCGGATCAAACACACCGGTGTTAATGCCGGCTTGTTTGAGTTGATCGAATAGTCCTCTAATAAGGGACACGTGGCCGTCTGAGAGAGTTGGGGGAGAGACGGGACCTTTCAATCCGCCTATGATCTTCGGCCGTGTTATTTTCAGCACCTTATCCGTTCGCAAGAATTGCCCCAACTCGTGAAGATGGAAAGCACGCTCCAAGTCTATATCCGTCGATAGGCCGTCCTGCTTCTCTTCTTCCTCTTCGAAACGCGGTTTATCTTTGTGGGTCGGATAATCCAATTCCTGCCAATCCGGTTTCTTTAGGGGTAGGGGGGCCAGATCGCGACTTGGTCCCGATCCGGCCGGCTTCCCACTCCGGTCGTATCCGACTTCCGCTTTTCTTCCTTGATTTTTTCTTTTATATCCATTATATGCATTTGTTCGTTAGGATCATGGTCGGAACCATGATCCTTCCTCGGACTATGGCGACTTGCACCATAGTCCGATCCGGCTCCATCCGTGTAGCGGCCGGCACTGCAGTAAGTAGTACCGTAATCCGCCCCCGGCGGAGCCTCTAGGGGAGTAACTTCTTCTTAATGTCAACCTCGAACTCCCCCAATCCGAGGCGACCATCGCATCCTTCCATCTTCAGCAGCATTGGGGGCGATATGCCTTCCCCCAATGCACCCGACACAACATCGTCAACAAATTTGACAGGTTTAGATCTTTCGCCCGCTAGGGACTCGCGGTGATATCCAGGGTCACCAAGAGATCCGGGCACGCGCACCATTGTGGTGTAGTCGCTCTCAGAAAATATTCCTGAGACGCGAACACCCACGGGGGTCCCAGACGACTGACTACCGGAGGGGGTACTCCGTCCATCCGAGTCATGATCCGATCCGGCTTCATGCCGGCTGGATCGGTCGCTTCCATCCGCTTGATCGCGACTGCTCGAATGTTGCATGTTGAAAGCTCACCTTGTGTACCCGTCAGTACTGGGTGGTTAGCTCTCCTGGTGGACCCTAGGGCGAAAAGTGTAAATCCGTCCAATGGGGAGATGAGGTGTAGGACTAGGGGTAGCTCCTGGGCGGAAATCGTCACCGGGGAGCTCGTCTGGCAATATACTTGAACTTTGTATAGTGCCGGCTGGGCAGAGAATAGTCGATCGGCCAGCTAAACCAATAAGACACTTGAAGTTTGTATAGTACCGGCTGGACCGAGAATAATCAATCGGCCAGCTAAACCAATAATAATGAAGGGCGAATCCAAATGTGTATATGAGGCAGATACAACTCCACACTCTTCCACAGAAGGCCAAAATGTCACCACTTCCCAATACTTAATACCGTGTTCAAAACACGGGCGACTTGAGGTGAGTATACGAAGTCGCCGCGACTCCCGGTCAGGGACTTCCGGTGGGTTAACTTAACCTTCCCCGGGCAAACCAATAACAGCAAGAGGGGACCTTTTTAGCCCTCTGCCGTGAACCAGTAAAAGCGACTTGTGTCTAAGAAAGCGAAACGTATACTGATTTATCCTATGTCCAATACTCCCTTTGTGTAACCTACCTCAAATAACACGGCTGACCAGTCATGTACCTTACCCACGCAACCCGGCTAACTCCGACTTTGTGTACCGGTCCGGCCGGTACACCAACCCCAAATGGTACCAACCCTGCCGGTACACCGAACCCATATGGTACCAGTCTGAATGGTACATTGTACCCGGCCGGCTCGGCCGGATAGCCACCCCTCCGCGCCTCTCGGCCGCTGACGCTAGCAATCCCTTGGCAGCTTCTCCTACGATCCAGGTGGCTACTCCTTCCACTAGAACAATCCTCTTCTTTCAGGCTCCCTTCACTCCATCCTTACGAACAGTCCGCCATCTTGGCCGTCCGCCATCCGCGCCTCGGCCGTCAAACATCCATAGTCCACCCGTCTGCTCAGCCCGCCTGTCCGACTATCCACGCCCCTTGTCAGGTCCGCCGACTTGATTTCCAGCCCGGCGCCGCCTGGCCGCTTGTAGACTTCCTCGGCGGCGTCTATCCGGCGCCCACACCCTTGGCCCGTATTTCCGCCAATGAGAATGCGCCCTTTGAAAAGTACTTTGTATTATTTCATAAGTCGCTTCACCACAAAACCAAGAAAATGCGATCAATCCACGATCTTCCACAGTAATCCACAAACGTTATCTCCACAAAACCTTCCAATATTATTGACGTGTTCCAAACACGTGTGCGTTGAGGGTGAGGTTCGATCACCTAAAACAAACCCGTCGGGGGTCTTCCGGTAAGCCAAAATGCGTCTAAGCGCGTCTTAACGGGGAAATAGTTGAGCAAGAGGGGACTAATCAACCCTGTGCTCCCAATGACCGCACACGTGGCGGGGCGACTCTTTGCTTTAGGGGGAAAATCTAAACCTGTTATTATATATGCAATGTCCTATACCTGTGTACCATACATCAACTCATGCCTGACCTTTACTTCGAACCTACTTACTTCGTCGCACGGTTGCGTAACACCCTCTTGCCCATCCTGGCTGCACCTTCAAGCTGATCTGTACCGCTTCTGCCCTGATCACGACCCGACTATTCAAAAGATCTTCGACCCATCCTGATCTTCAACCAACGACCTTGAAAACACTTGAGACCTGCTCTTCAGCACTTGTTCACTTCGTATATAGTCCGACCAAACCGAGAACTTACTTGCCCTTGCATATCAACGCTGATCAGAGGCTGATCAGCACTGATCACGATCGCCATAATGATCGACCAGGTGATCAGGTGGTGATCAGGCTGATCAGCCCTTGATCACCTCGGGAACGCTCTGGGTCATCATCATCACAACTCAATTCATCTTCCAAACCACGCTTCCGCTCTTTATACCCCGTCAGAACAACCATACAACACCGATCTCGGCTGATCAGGCCCGATCAGGCCTGATCAGGCCTTGCCACGTCATCTTCGGACAAACCATAAGTTATCATCACTCACGAACACCGATCTCGACTGATCAGGCCTGATCAGGCCTTGCCACGTCATCTTCGGGCCAGCCAAAGGTTCACATCACTCACACAACCTGTCACTCCACATGCCCGATCTTCATTCCTCATCTGATCTTCATTGCTCGGGCATGACAGGCCGATCAGGCCGTAACTTCGTATCATAGTCAGCTTCAACCACTATACCATTCAGAGATCGGCTGGTCACCTGCCCTTGATACGCCATGTCACCAGTCACTCTTTCTTATTTCATCCACGTAAACTCCACTTAGTGACTGCAATACTGATCGTGATCTCCATCATTCCGCCAGTGCCTGGGACTGGGCTTAACGACCATACTTTGCTAATATCCGTTGGCCACCACCTTTTCTTCTTAATCGTGATCAACCTTTTCCCACCCATCAACCGTCATATGTTGATGGGTGTTCTATCGTCACCAATCAACGGCCATGTGTGGTCCACTTCAGTCCCAATATTTTCCGATCGCTTCACCACATATGCCAAGTTCAACGGATCGATGGATGTGATGCTGTTGGAGGCGCTGCAAGTCAACAATCCATTTAAATAAATGGAGGGCGCTCAATCCATTTAAATGAATGGAGGGCGCTCAATCGATGCCCCATCCGTTGGCGCGGAAAAATTTCGATCCACGGCGCCTCAGATGATTTTGGATTTACGAGATGTGAAGAAGAAACAATTTCAATTATTTGATGCCGCCGAAGTGGGCAAATGGCACATGATTGCGACCCTGTTGCGTGACAATGTGGTCGATGTAAACGGCGTGGGAATCAACCAGACATCGGCACTGCATCTTGCGGTGCGTAACAACCATCCTAATGCAGTCAAGGAACTTCTAGCGTGTGGAGCTGACCCGTCTGTGCGTACGGGCGATAGCTACAGTGCGCTGCACGTCGCTGTTCAAGCAGGAAATGTGGAGTAAGTATTTTACAGTGGAGATCTTGTCGGTTTCTATTTGGAATATTGTATTGATTGATTTTGCTGTTGTTTTATTGTTTAATGTCTAGTTGTGTGAAGGAACTGGTGGATGCCGGAGCGGACCCGAACGTGACCGATTACCAAGGCAATGCTGCGATTCACATGGCAGCTAAATCAGGGGATATCGCTGCCGCCAAGATGTTGGTGGCGCAAGGCGCACGCATTGATGCTCCCAATGCGAGTGGTAGTCTTCCGGTGCACATGTCACCGATTGGCTACCCGATTCGTGTCTTACTTGGCAGCGGTTCAAACTTAGCCACGACCAATCCGTCCCAACCACCGAACCTCGCAACGAAATCGCTGCTCGTGAGGCAATGCCATGCAAGTGAGTCACTTGGCATTCAAGAACAAGTATCAGCAGGATCTGGCGTTGGGGCCTCGTAATTTCGAGTTTGTCAAGGTGCTTGGTCGTGGAGCATTTGCTAAAGTATACCTAGTACGTGGCAAGGGTTCGAATCGTGACAAATGGTACGCGCTCAAGGCGTACAATAAGCAAGCAATTGTGCAAAAGAATCAGGCGCTGTATGTTCACACTTCCGTTTCTATCTTCAAAGTTAAATTATCTTAAAGCAAAATGTCCACATGAATCAATCGTGGGTACGACTGCTGGTTTATCCAGCCACGTTTTCAGGTCAGTTTGTTTTAATATGGCGGAAGTCGATTCCTTTTTCTTAAAGTAATACATGATGTAGGTTGTACGAATATATTTGTGTTGCTTGAATGTTGCATATGGGATCTTCATGATTCGATACACTACTGTAACATTATTTTAGAAGAAAATTGCTAGGTGCACACCCCCCATTTGCTACGCGCACCCCCCCCCTAGGGTTAGGGTTAGAGGTACATTCAATTGAAGTATTATTTACCATGGTACGAATCATTATCATCGGTGGCGGTCCGGCGGGTATCGCGGTTGCTCAAACATTGGCGGCTAAACTTACGGATAAAGATAACACAGAAGTTTTGGTTCTCGAGAAGAGCAAGTATTATTACCACGCCGTAGGGACGCCGCGCGCCCTTGTAGATGCGGCATTTACTAAGAAGCTCTTTATACCGTACGACAACGCGATCTCGCCTTTGGCTAAGTCAATTGTTAAAATTCAGTGCGCCGTTGCAACGCGTATCGTGGCTGGTGCGAATGAAATCGAGTACGTGCCTATCGGCGAGGACGGCGAGATGTTGGCGGGACCCGTCAAGAGCTTAAGTTACGATTACCTGGTCATAGCCACGGTAGCACTTACACCGTGCCCATTAAACAACCCAAGAATAACTTTAAGCGCACAACCACTGAGGCTAAGTTGGCTGAGGTGCGTGAGCAGATCAAGGATGCCAACAGCGTGCTCATCGTGGGTGGCGGTGCTGTAGGCATTGAAGTGGCTGGTGAGATTAAGGTTAAGTATCCAAACAAGACTGTGACGATTCTCGAAGGTAGAGATAAGTTGGTTGCCAGTGATGTCGTGAGAGACAAGTTTCGCACGAAAATGTCAAGGTACCTTAAGCGATTGGGAGTGAAGGTGGTGCTGGGTGAGCGTTTGACCGAGCGCCTCTACGGTAACAGCTTCGAAAAGCGTACACTTCACACAGACAGAGGCACAGAAATTGTGTCAGATGTGCAGTTGCTCTGCTGTGGTACCCCACGACAGAACTTATTCAAAAGCTGGACACGAGCTTAATTAGTTCTGATGGTTTTATTAAGGTGAACAACAAGCTGCAGCTAGACTGTGATCACTATCGAAATATTTATGCGCTTGGTGACGTAAGCAACCTCCCAGCTCCAAAGCGTATGTATTACGCCGGCCTGCAGGGCAAGCATCTTGGAACGGAGCTGTCACTAATGGTGAGCAAGAGGCAGACGAAAGTGAGCAGGGCATTTCCAAATGTGGATGTAGTAGGCACAATGGTGCCGTTGGGTCCGAGCGGCGGTGTATCGCAGTTGCCTATCTTAGGCGGCGTCGTATTTGGCAATCTGATTACCAGGTTCATTAAATCCAAGGACTACTTTGCTGGGATGGCATGGAAAAGCCTAGGTGCTGCTAGTTCCTAAATGCTCTAAATTAGATCTGCCATCGTTTAGATTGAAGAAAATTTGAGCCATCGAGATAGACGACGAGTGATAGAAGGAGCTGCGTGGTTTTGCGCTTAATCCGTCGAGAAAAATGACTCTTTATTATTACCATGGTAAGTAGTAGTAAATGTAGTCCAATTAGTCTTAACTATTAGCTACTATGTACATATAAAACCTAGTATGCAATTTAGGCTCAGAACAGGTGGAGTCTTTGGCTTGCATTCGCTGAATATCACATGACAGGGCAGCATTTGGCGTTCTCGAGACCGGCTCATTCTTCTGGTTTGCAGCTTGATGATGGAAAGTAGATGACGTGATAGCTGGTTCTGGTGCTGACTGATGTTGGAATAAGCACTCTAAACTTACTTGAAGTCGGAACCCCTCTTCTCTTGTGTCTCTGTTTGCCTTCTCGAATTCTGCAACCGCTGCTAATTGCGCCCGCCCTTGCTCCCACACGAGCTGTATATATTCGTGCTCATCCTTGACAATGCCTTGGAAAACGACTTGATTCCGTAGTTGCCATAGCCACGTCATGAATATTCCGCATAAACCTCTCCAGATTCTATCAAACGACTCCAGAAAGTCATCATCTGTTCTCCCATTTCTGTACATCATTGCCTGAGTCACCAAAATACCCAACGGAGGTGCTGTCTTGTTCAGGATGTGTTCACGATAATTGTTCACCACTTGATTCGTTATCTCCACTCCTACCCATTGTTGAAGGAGCTTCCGCCAAATCATCTTTGCCCGCCTGCAGTCCCACATTATGTGGACTATGTCTGACTTGTATCCATGACATCGGGCGTCCATCAAACAGCGTCCTTCGTATATGTGTCTCGGGATAAAGGTATTTAGTTGCATTGTAGTCATACGATACATAACCCAAACCTGATAGTTAGTTAAAACATTATCATGGGACCATACCTGGTTGGGCTCAATATCTTGAATCCTCTGCCACCAGTCATTGTCATTGCAGTGTCGTTTCCACTTAGCCATTAGACCATTTAACCCCGACGCCACTCCTCGATGATATATCTTCCGGAACTGCTTCCTCAACGATCCTGGTATCTTGTATATTGAGGGTGCGTCTGGTATACTCCACCCAATGAGATGGAGCTTCGGGTGAGCATGAAAGGCCACTAGTAGATCCTTACTATCTGCCTCCACTTCTTGAATCAAACATCCGAGTTCCACAATCTTCCAGTGTATACCGTTCAATTCTTGTCTTACTTCCACCCATTGATCTCCAACCGGGCTTTTGCCTCTAAGTCGTCCTGACTCCACCACCTGCCAATTAAAATCCCGTACTAGTTCGGGCCCTCTACACAATGTTATTGGCGGCTCATCTCCGATGATCTTACCAATCTCCACTCTCGGCGACGCTAGTATGATTGCACTCATCCACCTGCTTACTTTAGCCCTGGTGTGCGACTCGGGTCCTACGCTTATAACCTGCCATTCATAAGTAGAAGCAGTTAGTCTTCGTATTCCTAGTTCGCGTATTGTCACCAACGGAATCCGATCGTATTTTTTTGTCGTTAATACAGGTGCCCCTGTCTCTGGAATCCACGGATTATCTCCCCAGTTGTACGTTCCCCAAAAAGGCACCATATGAGGCGGTAACAGTCCATGAAAGTGTGCTGATTGTAGATCAATCTCCATAGAGAACCTTTCACCGTGCAAAAGTGTATGGGCCTTCCGCTGCAATTGCTCCTCTTGTATGGCCCTCAGTCTTGGCAGGTGCTGTATCGTGTAAGCGTTCAGTGCCGTTGTCTGCTCCGTATTCGGTCCTAGCCATTCGCAGATTTCCTTTGTCACGTTAACTCCTCGCTTCATTGTTGCTCCCCCAACTGCTTTGCATACTGAAAATCCTCTAAGTGGTGTGAAACGTACCCTGATGTGACTTCTGTGGGCTGGTTCCAGTAAGTCTATCCAGGCTTTCTGGTAACAATCTGGAGCCGCTATCAGCCATTGGGTAGCAATTTTCAATCTTTGCACTCGTATTGCCACCGGTATAGAGATGAGGCCGATCCCTCCTGCTCCTTTCGGTGTGAACAACAGATATGGCGTAACTTTATGACGACATGATTCCGTGCTTGTCGAATTGCCCCATATGAAATTCTTCTGAAGTTGTAGCAATCGCTGTAGTCCTGCCTCCGTTGGTTCAAACGCCTTCGCCGTAAAGAGTATAGCGGGTAGCGCGATCGCGTTGAATAGTTGTACCCGTTCTGCTACTGCTGTGCCGCACTTTGCTGCTGTAACTAGGCGCCGCTGTTTGTTCCGTATTCTCAGAGCCCAGTTCTTCTCTCTTAGATCTGTCTAACCGACTTGGTATCCCAGGTATCTTAATGATTCTCCGGTTTGCAATACCGGTATTTTGTACCATGTTTTTGGAACCTGGTTTGCTTGTAGGAAAAAAAACTGACTTTTTTGTGGCTGAATTTTGAGCCCGGCCAATTCACCAAATCGTTTCACTACCCGTAAAGCATGTTCAACCTGTGACGCCCTTCGTACAAAAATCGTGGAATCGTCCACAAATGCCGAAAATCTATGTTCTTCCGCTTTCTCACATTTAAATGGGCGCACTCCTTGTAGTTCAATATCTTGTGCGATCGCCAGACCCAGAGGCTCCACTGCCAAGATAAAAAGTAGCGGTGCTAGCGGACATCCTTGGCGGATACCAGAACTCACCTTAATTGGACGTGAAAAAGACTTATTAACATAAAACTCTGCCATCGTCTCATTATGTAATCTCTCCATTAATGCGATAAATTGCTGTGAAAATCCAAAGACCGATAGTACCGTCATTAAATATTGCCTGTCCACAGTATCGTAAGCCTTGCTAAAATCCAAAAATAAAACACCCGCGCTATCGTTTAAATCTTGTTTTTGAGAATGTTCATACTTCTTCAGGGTTGCTTTCATCATGATAATCGCTTTGTCCATTTTCCTACCAGCTACAAACCCTTGTTGAGTGTCTCCAATTAAATTCCCCAGAAACCTTTGCAATCTCCGTGCTAATATTTTAGCAAACAACTTGTATCCAGTTGTAAGAAGTGAGATAGGTCTGTAATCCAGGGCGTCGATTGAATCCCCTTTTTTTGTAGAGGTATTACCAGCGCTTTCATGAAAGACTTTGGTGGAAATGCTCCACGTAAGATATCATTACATACCACCAATAATGGATCTACCATTAAAGACGCGAAATCTTTGAAAAAATCGTTTCCAACTCCGTCTATTCCAGCCGCTTTTCTTCGTTCCAAATTTCTGATTGCCCAATTAAGTTCATCTTCTTGGATATCTTTCATCAGATCCATATTTTGCTGCTTCGTGACTTTCCTGCTTTCTGGAATTTTCATGAATTGCAAGAGATTAACCTCTAACGAGTTTGCCGGTACTTCCCGGTGACTGCGACCTAGTATTGACCGCCATGTCAATGCAAATTTATCCGGGATGGAGTCGTCTCGCCTGAAATGCTGCCCGGTTCCTTTAGAAATTTCCGATACCACTTGATCTCGTTCCCAAACAGCTGTCCTTTTGAAAAGCCAACGCACTTCTTCCAGTGTTCGATGAAGCCGTTTTCCCAATCGAAATCTTCTTTCTTGTCGCATCGCGTTTGATATTCCGGTGATTAATTGCGTCCTTGACGAGGCATTATCGTACACTAGCTTCTTTAATTGATGGACTCTTCTCTTCCTCCGTTTTGCTAATCTCCTCTTCGTCATGAAAAAAAAATCAAGGATGTTGGATATACACGTATCCCAATCCGACGCTGCTCTGACCCGGTCACATACTTCGACAGCGCAGATTCGACCTCTGGAGTCCCAATTAAGTCTTGCGACCCTTTGAAGGGGTAAATCACGGCCCGGTGTTTTTCCCTGCTCTGCACTTGTTCTGGGTCTTTTAAAAATAACGTTACTTGATTATGATCCGAATATACCTGGGGAAGTGATACATCTACCCAGGTAACCCACGGTACCCAATCCTCGGAAACGTAGAATCTGTCGATCCTGCTTGCCTGACCACCTCTCCAATATGTAAAGTGGTGTATAGGCTCTAAGTGAGTATCCTCTAGTGCCGAACCGATGAGCATCCGAGCGTCTTTAAGCCGTCGTTCCTGGACAAATCGTTGTAAATTCAAACTCTCGGGACGTATTGTTCTCGTTCCTCCCATTCGATCAATCACCGGCATGTCGACGCAGTTAAAGTCTCCTCCAATAATTAATTTTGATGATTGTTGTGACAAGACCTCCCCAAGGTCCGCATAAAATTTCTCTTGTAACTTGACATCGCCCGATGGTCCGTAAACGTTCGCAATTATTGATCCCCTCCATTCGATCGCTATGAAACGGTTTGACCATTTGTGTTTCATCCATGGCCGTACCTCCTCTGCAATATCTGGTCTGATTAGTATTCCCACTCCCCCTTGTTTAAGCGGAAACCTGCTCCAATACGAAAGTTCATGCGTCGACTCGTGCGTTGCTTTGCCCCATAGTTGTGCCCACATCGTCACTACAAATTCAAATTTTTGTTGAGTCGATACATGTGTCTCTTGTATCAACGTAAAGTGCGCTTGTGAGTCCTTCCCTCCCGTCCTCCATGTCACCATCCAGTCGCGTATGGACTCCTTCTTGAAACCCCTGACATTTTGCGTAATTATGTGGGGGGTTCGTAATCTCTTTCTATCCATCTCTTCGTTCACTTCCGACCTGTATTCCAGATCCTGCATTGTCTTCAACTTAACAAATGTCTCCGATTGATTCAATTGAAAATACCCATGATCTGGGAGAGAGCCTGTTGAGGGGCCTTTAGTAATGGGCACCCTGCTGGGTATCATTCATGGTTGTTAATCTTGGAGGAACTTCCGAGCTAATGAAGTGGGTGATGTCCTTCCACGCATTCTGTTGCCCATTTTCTACTGCACGCACTTTGTCCAAGTATCCGGGCTGTAGGGTGCTTGTTTTAAAGTGTCTTTGTATCATCGTCACAATCGAATCCACTGGGTGATAATCCTCGCTCACCAAAGCTGCTAGTCCCTCTGCAAATAGGTGCGCGCAGAGCAAATTTCTGGCTAGCTTTAACATCTGCTTTGGTGCCAACAGTTTCACCATCTGATTTCCCGCGTATTTTGCTCTCCGCAATCGTGTCCACTCCTGGGAACTGATCATTATTGCAGCTCTAGCTGCCGGGGTAGCCACTTGGTTATACCTACTTTCCCACACTTCGAACCACCGAGCTGGAATCTCATTCATTCCATGCACTTTTCCCAATGACACCATTTGTAACCAGCACTGTTCTCGCCATAATTTTGTCAATTCTACCAGAACTGACTGATCGATGCTCTCCAGAATGTGGTATGCCCCGGGCACATCTTTGAGTAAATGCAGAATCCTGTTCGATTCTTGTTGAGCTGCTCTCATCCAGATTGCCTTAGTTGAGGTTGCTTTCGGAAAAGTAATTCCGGTATTCTTCTCCCACATGGGTTGTACTCTTTCCCACATTAATACGCACTCTTCTTCCGTTATCTTCCCCGTATCTGGCTCTTCATCACTTTTCACGGAGTCATCGATTAATTCCCGTTGTGTGTCGTGATCGGGTTCGTGTTCTGGTTCTCTAACTTGTTGGTCCCGTCTGCAAACCCGTTTATTGCTGTAATCTTCTGTCGCATCGATTACTACCACCCCATCTTGACTTGTCGACGCATCCGTTGGAATATATTCTGAACTAGATTCCGCTTGTTCCATCAATAACGAGGGAGAGTCATTGAGGTTTAACCAGATCTTATTAACCCACTGATACAGTATTGGTTCTGCTATACCGTATCGTTGCATATAGCTATCTCTTGTCCTTCCATCCGTTAAATCTGCTGCTAGGAGCTGCTCCTGTCCCGGAAGTGATAACCTCGTCACTGTTTCGGACAAGAATCGTAACAATTCTCCCATCCGTGCATCATTGGTTGAAAGAATTTGGTTGATTTCGCACTTGAGATCATGATGGATGGTTGGGCCATCCAATCGCTCAAGAATATCATCCATATCACCCTCCCATCCATCGGGATCCCAGGGTGAATGGTTGCTGTATTGGGAAGGCTGTTCTGTTTCATCACTTGTACTCCCGCTAAAATCTTTGTCCGACCTGTTGTTTGACACATGTGGGCTCTTATGATGGTTTTCTGCCCCGCTGGTCTCTTCCACCTGTTCCTTGGAAGCCTCCATTTTCACGTCGTCGAAATCGTCATCGTCACTTGTGGCCACTTCCATTATTTCATCTTCGATGTACGCACCATCCCTCCGCCCCCATAAAAGTGCTGAATAATGATGATCTTTGAATTGCAGCACGATAGGCAGAAGTTTAAATTCATGTTTTGTTGCCGCTTGGCTGTATTGTTCCGACACTTTTTCAATAAATGCATCCAGAGTTATCGGGTACTCCCCACTCATAGCGTAACTTCGTGCTTTAACTTTACGAACCTCCGGTGAGAAAAGCAATACTCCTGGTGGTCCCTCCGCCTGTGAGCTTATAACATATATATCTTTGTGCAGGAACGTACTGATACTTGCTAAAGTATCATTGCTCCCCCATGCGGTTATGGGAACTCCATCCGATAATTTGGAACCACTGTGAGCAAATTCCTTAAAATATTGCTGGAATGCTTTCTTAGATTCTGTTGCTGAAATTCTCGGGTATCCCCTTCCTAATCCAAGAAGTGTCTGCTTCCGTATCCCCGGTGGGAATTTGATATCGAAGTCCATCATGGCTCTTTCGAAGCTTCCTTCTTTTATGTGCCCGGCTAATTGTTCCATAATGTGAGATAACTTTCCACTCAGTACCGATGACGCCAACGCCTGGCAGACCGCATACACCTGGCAATTTCCAGTTGCAGGCGTTTGTACCGGTCGTAGTGATAAAGCTTCAAGCAAGTCTGTCATTGATGTAATAGTGTTATAGCTTGGTCTTTTCATCGTTTCTAACCCTGTAAAGTCCAGAGTCCCTTCCAATTGTTGCACTTCCTCAATAAGCAATTGTATTGACTTCTTAAGCTTGCCTTCAGACACTAAAGAAACAGTGTTTTTCTTCTGTACAATTTCTTCTGTTGCTTTGTTGTTGCTCCTTCCCGTCTTCTTTCTGGGGGTTTTGTTTCCTTGATCCGCTTCGTTCCTCTCCGCACCCAACCTGATTTTCTTTTCTTCCTTGACTGTTTCCTCTGCCGATATTTTCTTCCTCCCATTCAGTCGACTTTCTTGTTTTTTCTTGTTCTTGTTCCTTACTAGAATCCACGAGTCCTCTTCCTTGCTACTTGTGTCTCGAGCGATGACCCTAGCTTGTGGCGTATCGTTTTGTGCGGTTACCTGATCCTCTTCCTCGCAGTTACTTTGTTTATTCAGCTCGTTATCCCGACCAACCTCCGTAAGAGCAGGACCCGGTTCTTCTGTGGTGTCTGGTTCCATTTTGTCTTGGCTTGCCCGATTCTTTTCCACTTGTTCCTTCAACTCCTCCATACTGCGGAATGTTGGTGCCGGCAGCTTTAATTTCGCGAGTGCTGCCGGCGTAACTTGGATACAATTGGTTTTAATTAGGTCATCCAATGGAGTCGAACATCTCCGCATTGGATGGCCGACCTCTCCACACCGTAAACACTGTTTTCGACCTTTCATAGCAGGGTGTTCCACAACGATCATCATATTGCACCATAAAATCCTTTTAACACCTTCCAATGCCGGTGGGCAGGCGTCTGCCTCTACTATTAACTCCCACAGGGTGGATGTTTCTGAGAACGGCCCCCCTTTGTCCAAATCGTCCAGCTGAAATTCCATATCCAGTATCGTACGTAAAAATCCAGTTAGTTTCAGCAAATCGACCGATCTAGTGACATTTTTTAAAATGCACGAATAGAATCCTTGCTGACCGAAACCATCTCCATTCTCATCAACTTGTTTATCCCATACCGTCGTCCCTTTCGGTCGCCTTTCTTGATGGAGATTTTGCAACACATGATCATATCGGTGAAAGGGGACCTTTACTCCTGCAAAGTTTTTCGCTGCCTCCCTTGTGAAGAAATGGAAGTATAACATGTGATTACTACCATTGTAGCTTATATTCTTGACCTGTGCAACCATTTTCCACAGCTCTGGACTACCTGCACCTCGCGTAGTCGCCGCCGTCGCTATACTCTCTTGTATGCTCCTAGTACTAAGGAAAGCCTCTTTAATTGGACTTTCCCCACGTAAATCCATCGTGAGGTAACCTTCCACTTGTGCTCTGATCGTATGTACTAGACGAACTTGGTCATCCAGTTTCATTATTCTCTTGATAAATTGTGGCATCCTGCGTGCCACAATGTGTCCCTCTACCAGTCCTTGTACAATCTTCCACTCATCTACTGTACCGGGCCTGGGCTGTAGCGGGGCAAATTTTCCATATTCTTTCTCGCAAATCGCCCTTAGATGTGAAATTTGTTCCGGCGTAAAATTCTCCGTTTTAAACAGGAACGTCTTCTGGGCATTTTTGTTCTGTCCATTTGATTCCGTTGATCCAGCCACTTTGGAAATCCTTCCTTGGAGCGGTTGAGGTATGCTACCTGCTTTCTTCACTTGCTCCTGTCCAATTGACTTCCACAGTAGTGTCTCCAGAGCTTGATTGGACCGCTGCGCCACCAAAGACGTTGCAACCACCTGCTGTCGCCACTCCTTCCAATCGTGCTTATTTGTGACGACCAATAGTTCAAACAAATCTATCAGCCGGTCCAGTTCTTGTGTTTTTAACTTCGGTAGCCGTTGTGCA
Organism: Sclerospora graminicola; assembly: GCA_001887855.2. NCBI lineage: Eukaryota > Oomycota > Peronosporomycetes > Peronosporales > Peronosporaceae > Sclerospora > Sclerospora graminicola. The sequence goes on along the minus strand of MIQA02021092.1, from coordinate 13,956 downwards.
GCTTCAGACAACCTCGACATAGGTCCTTTGGCTTTTACAAAAATCGCATTATATAATTCCCGCATCAGGTCCTTCCAGGACTGAACGATAGGTTTCATCTTGGGCGTGTGCTCAAGCGCCGTTTTCAACGCCTCCGCCATGCTTGCTGCTTCCATGTGAGAGGGCTGGTGCTTTTCCATGCTTACGTGATCTAGCGAGGATTGTTTGCCGGTAGTACTCTCTGCCTGCGTGCTCGTGCTTTCAGGTTGGACTCCATCCGTCGTAGGTGCCGACCGTTCGCCGACCGATATACTTCCGGCCATCTGATTATTAATAGACTTTGCCAATTCCAGTGGAGTACCGGTATCCACTTCCATCGGTTCAACTTCCGATTGAACCGATGGTACCGGTATCTGTATCTCATGTGACTCTTCATCCTTCGCTAGTTCCTGCGACGTGTAATCTTCTTCTGAGCGTTGTGATTCCTCCACTATCTCGTCCACGGTTCCTCCGGCAGAGTTGGAATCAGGTATATAAAGAAGCGGGTCCTTCGAGCTTTTGCTCTGTTGCGGCCCCGGGTCTACTAATGACCAGACCTCTGCCAAACTGGGTGTTCCCAGATTTCCCAGACTTTGGCAGGATCTGGGTCGAAAGTGGAATCCAAAACTGGGAAATCTGGGGTTTCTGAAATGCAATAGTAAAAACAAGTCTAAATACCCTGGGAAATCTGGGTTTCTGAACTACAATGCAAGAATCGAGTCTACATATTCCCGGCAGCAGCGGTCAGGCGTTCCCATTGTTTGCAATGGAGAATGCCTTCGAGTGAGAGGTCCGTAAGCGAGGTCTTCCTGTCGTTCTTCACGCAACCGAGAACCGAGAAATCAGACTCGACCGTTGCAGTGTTAGGGAAAAGTGTCGCCAACCCACCGCAAAAATGCGCCAAGTTGGGAAATCGATCCGACAAGCAACCCACGGACCACACTTGATCGAAAGTTGCAAGGGGGCGTTCGTTCTTGATAGCCTTGCGCAGCGTGTCTTCGTCTGCGTACGCCCGGTGTAGCGACTTGAATTCTTTTCCAATAGCGTGTACACGTTCTTGCCCTAGCATTTCGTAAAGTTGAGATCGATGCCTGTTGATTGTTGCCACAAACTCGGGCATTGTAGTTTGCACGAGCTGCTTGGGTGTAACTGGGGTCGATGGAGATTGCACGAGCGTCAGCGCGTGTATGTTGCTGCACGCCGAAACGCAAAGACGTCCGACGGCCGTCACGAGATTCGTCTGGAGCTCATGTGCAATGAGCGGGAACATCTCGCAGACCCAAACGTCAAGGTTCTGAATAAACGCGTTGGTGGCGGTGTGGGAGATGGCAAACGGTCCTTCTTTTTCATACTCTTGGTGATCGAGTGCGTCAAGTTCATCTTGCGGCAAAGGGCCGTTGGCACCTGAAATTTTGCATATCTTGTCCACCAGTCCCACAAACCGATCGTGCTGCTGTTGGACCAGCGTCGACAAACCTTGGAGCGAGACGAATACGTTGTTTGCTTCCCTCGCTATCTCGCGTAGTGCAAACAAGAAGATCCACCAAACTATGTTCGGGTTGCACTGCGGGTTGTTCATCGATGTGTACTCTCGAACCCGAAATTGGTGCTCACAGAGCCAGTCTGCAACAGCAAACATCGATAACCAGCGAGTTTTGGTTGTCGATCTTGAACACAGCGAGAGCACGCTTTTGCGATTCCCCTTCGGCATCATCTGGGTGGAATAGTAGTTTGCCAATGATCACGTTCACGATTTACGGACGGACTGTGAACACAAGCTGCGCCTCGGTCTCGAAGACTGCTTGGACTGTTTCGACGTATGGTACATCGACTGCGTCGAAAAAGACACGCTTGTGGGCAACCGAGGCTTCCTGATAGGAAGCCCAGCGAGTTGGGTGCGCTCGTTGGTGATGATCACGGTAGAGCTCAGGGCGAAATGTATCAAAGAACTTCATGGTTGAGATGGGCTTTGATGGCTTCTTCTTCTCGTCACTTGGTGGTCCATCGAGGGCGCCCGGCGGTAGTTCGCGCCCAAAGACTTTGCAGAATCGACATACCACACTAGTAACCTTGTGTGTCTCCGAATCCGTAGCTGAGACGGAGAGAGCATACTGAAGGGCATGCTGTGGACGGAACGTCACGCCTTGCTTGGCTCGCTTCTTGGCTGGAGCGCCATCCATCGTTAGCTGCAACATGCCTTCCTTGGCTCGCTTCTTGCCGGGAGCGGCACCCATCGTCAGCTGCAAAGCTCCTCCTTCGGCGGTTTTCGTGAAGTGCTTGTGAAGGAGAGGTCGCCCAGACCCGAAGTCCCAGCTTTTGACTATTTTTGGCCGAACCGAAATCTGGGATTTCTGCCGGAACGAAAACTGGGAAATCTGGGTTTTTTTTCAAAAATCCCAGATTGGCAGAGGTCTGCTAATGACCCTGGCGTCCTCTGCATTTCCAGTATCTTGATAGCCCTAAACCCTTTCAACTTGAAAGGGGCTGTTAATAAGCAAATTTAGAACTGCGTGAGTCATCTTATAAGTGGTCACCAAAATTACCAAAAAATTCTTGACACCAGTCCTCTTATTTCGCAAAAAATGATGCTTTGCTAAATGTATGGGTCAGCACATATCTGCCTTCTTCTTCTATCGTAAGTGGGTCGTCAGTTGCCGGTGTGTGAAGAAGAGCATCAACAACGCACAGCGCAGAAAATCCTGCAAGCGCGGGCTCGGAATCAAAAATGGCGGCTTGACTGCTTTCCCGCGTACTTTGCAATTGTTGTAATTATGTACTACACCATTTACAGGTCTGAATGAAAAGGTTTTCAACCGAAGTGGATAAAGTAATTAAAATATACGTAAAATACGAAAGGTTCGCAACCAAAGTGGAGATATCTTCATTCAAAGTGAAATGTACAGTAAGTTAGTATTATTTTTTGTATTTTGGATGGAGTCAACATCGAGGCGAAAAAATGCACCCGTTTCATTACGGCGAACGGCCGTTGCAAGACTTGTGGAAGCGGACTGTGTGGTTACGTACGTGTAGTACGGAAAGGACCGGCAGCGATGTGAGCGTAAGAACAGGATTGGCCTTTGCTCGACCACCTGCTGGCAAGCACGTACTTTTTCTGGATGTAGTGAAAATTCATCTTTTATTCTGTGGAGACAAATTTGACCAAATATGAGGCGCGGGCGCGGAGGCCGCAATGAACACGAACGAAGCTATAAAACTGCAAATGTTGTTTGAATGTGATGTAGCTGCCCCGACCGAGTGCTGCTCAATGATAGAGGTCTTATGCGACTTGTTATCGCTGGTCTGATTCACGTGGATGATTATCATTTGTACCACAATATGTACGCTTTTGTTTTCGGCATCAAGCGTTATGATGAAAAGCTGACGTTTTAGTATTCAGGATTTCATTCCTTTGGAAAGGGTACAAACTTGAGCACAAGTTGGGGAGCATGCGTTTCCTATTCACCATTTGCTACTTGCTTGTGATGTGTCACGCACTTGTCGTGATAGTGGCACTTGTTTTAGCCAAACAATTTCAAGTATGGGTACGTGACGTGCTATCTGCTCCCTGTAGCCTTCTGATCTGATCTTCGCTTTGCAGGGCCCTATGCATCTGTGTAGTGTGAGGTTTTCAGGTGTCTTGTTTGCGGTAAAGGTGAGTAAATAGTTAGGGTGTATTTTGTATGCAGCTTCAGAAGAATGCGTTGGGAAAGCGTACTTTTAGGGTAACCAAACCTGGAAAAGGCGAGAAAGCACTACAGTACAATTTGACCCCATAGATCATATGCGACGACAACGCGAGCTGTCTCGGTCGGAGCAGGTTTTTCAACAGGAGCTCGTGGATCAATTTCGACGTGAAAACAACAGGGACGATGGTGCTTTCGTTGAAACTCAGAACCTGCGGATAGCGGTTCAGCAGTTCTGGGTAAGTAACTTGCTGAAGTTTACAGTGGTAGTGGGGCAGCCTGTAACGGGGCTGGACGTTTCGGACGCGAGGAAACGCAAGCGAGCAATGCAACTATTGAGATACATGGTCATGACTACACCATTGATTGAAGACCCCAAGCAACACGGTATTTTCCCCAAAGGACTATCAACAATTAATGTACATGTATAGAGATTTTTTATTGACAATGTACTTGTATTATCCTACTTTCCATACTTCATGTCCTCATAACGAACCGCCGCGTCGCGCTTTCTCTTGCTCTTCGACATCTTGGAAATATAAGAAAACACGAGATGAGCGCGGAATTCCAACAGCTACAGTACTGTAGAAACTTTTCTTATAATTTAATTATTATTTCACTTTGGATGAGGATATCTCCACTTTGGTTGCGAACCTTTCGTATTTTACGTATTTTACGTATATTTTAATTACTTTATCCACTTCGGTTGAAAACCTTTTCATTTAGACCTGTAAATGGTGTAGTGTGGAAAGAAAAATGAATTTTCTACTCAGTAAACCCGTCTCCTACCATTAGCGCTGTTGATCAGCCTTATCGCCTCTATGAGTTGCTCTGTTAGACTCATCATAATGCGAATGCATATAAGGCATTTAGTGTACAGATAGGAGGGACTTTGAGAGGTTGACATAGTTTCTAGTCCACGGATAGAATGTACCTGTCGGATCTGACCCTCGCCCGACGGCGTCGGTATATCTCCATCTACCCCTCGCGCAATGAGCTTTGGCAACCTTCTGACGCCAAATATCAGGATGAGTTGTTTCCGTGTCTCTTGTTCTGAAAGATGCACAAGCAAACATGTGTGCTCTTAGCGAAAGAACCTTTGCATATACTCAATCATTGTATATGACAGACTCGTAAAAGAAGTACCGTATCTCAACACCCCCATATATGACGTTTCCATATCTGGACCACTCGAATTTTCTTGGTTCGTGAGTGGACTACTTAAGGAGGTGTGACTGTATAAAGATTAAAAATGCCGCACCTCACTCAAGTGCACCAATCACTGTTTACCCAAACTGGTGCACACGGAAGATACCCCACGTATCCTTGCCGTGTGAGCCGGCGTCTTTACGAAAGCAGGTAGAAAAACCACCGTACCGCAATGGTAACGAGCTCCCGGTGATCCATTCACCTTTATGGTAGCCGCAGATTGGTTGTTCTGACGTGGCAATGCGGTATATTTCGTCCTCGCCAATAACTTTGTAAAGTTGCTCGTCAAAGTCATCCAGCTGCGCGACAGCAGCCATGGTCTCCTTGTTCATAAAGAAAGGTGGCTTTAGCATCTTGTATTGAGCTTTCATTAAGGAAAGCTGTGGCATAGGTTATGAATGCTTGCTTTAGCAAGAAACCATAGCCCGTGAGAAAGTAAGCGCGATGGCCAGCCACCTGAACGCCACGTTCAGGCTCGTAGCCGTCATTACGGTGCAGTACCTCATGGTGAAAGTGTAGACCATCCTTCTGAATGGGAGTTCCCCATGTTTTGACTACCACGTTGTCGTCTTCATCGTTTGGGATCGGCACTGTGGGTCCACAACGTTGCCGATCTTGGGCAGTTCTCGATCCACGAGCTCTTTGAGTGCCTCAGCCTCTTTCTTCTTTTCAGGTAGCTGTGCTGCCAATTCCTTATCCTTACGTTCATCACTGAGCGCTTTAAAATCTTCTTTGGCCTTGCTAAGCTTTTTTTAATCTCCTGCTGCAGTGCGTTCATCTTCATAGTGATGGTCAGTGCGCACTGAATCCGGATCGCCGCCACGCTCGGGACGCAGGCGGTTTATGTCGATTGCATCTTGTTTGGCTGTGGGGCTTTTCGTTTTGCGACGTATTAGCGTTTATTGAGTGAATGTTGCACGAAGGATTTTATTTAATTAGCATTTTTTACTGTGTCTGCATCGATTATAGCAGGGGTGCCTCGCTAATGATGGTAAAGCGATCGACGACAACATTGGCATAGTAGTTTCTATATCTTGAGAAATATACTTCAAATAAGTATTTGTCAAAAATAAAAATAATTCCAGTGGTGTGATCTCATTGGTTAAAACTGCGCCGTGTGTTCCGTGAATGTGCTGTTTCTCAGACGAGACAGAGGAGGCGGATGTGAAGCTGCGCTGCGGTGTGTACGGCGAAGGGAGCGTCTTCTCCGTCGAGATTGCTCGCAATGCAGATGTGGAAGCCCTGCAAAAGGCCATTGTGAACGAACAAAGACATCAAGAACGCTACAAAGTTGATCCAGCCACCTTGACGCTGTATTTGGCGCGGAAAGAGGGTGGCGCGTGGTTGAGTGGTGGCAAGAATGTGAAGGACCTACTGCGCGGAGCAGTGGACATTGATTACCCAGAGATGTTCTCGTGGTTAAAGCTCGACAACGTGAAGTTGTTGGGTTCGACTCCCTCTCTTGGAGAAGAAAACATTCACGTGCTGGTGGTACTCCCAGAATTGTCGAAAGCTGCGGTTGGTGGTGGCGTGTTGGCGTGGCCCAGAAAACGCAAACGGTCGGAGGCAAGTGTCGTCAAAAATCTGAAAGATCTGTGGGAGTACTCGAAGATGAACATCACTGCGCTACCTACGCCAACGGAGTTGAAGGCCATGCTTCAACAACCACTTCCTTTTCGACTTATGCTGGATGATGATGATTCAGCGGGGAAGATTTGTGAACAGAATGGAGATTTTCTTCAGTGCCAGGAGTTGAGGACGATGATTGAGTTCTATTTACTCAAATCACAACCAATTAAAGCGATGGCTTCTGAGAACACATGGCAGGCATTTTACGATGTCTTACTCCTGATCCCGACTTACCTCAGCCTCGCCAAAGGAATATTTCTCACTTTTCACAGGAATCGTGTCGACAACACTGGAACCACGGCGAAGGAATTGCGTCCGGATGTCATTTTGCATTATTGTGGTATGGTGCTCCTTCGTGGTGAAGAGAAAAGTTCTTCTACGGGCATCAATGTATCGTGCAAGGAATTGACCAAGAAAATGCGAAAGTGGAACCCACTGTTTTATGGGGATCTTCCGTACATTCTCGGATATGCAACCAGTGGAGCTAGACTCAAAATTGTCACGATCGATCGTCACCTCCACGCAGAGGACGTCGTCGAATTCTACTCTGTCATTGCGCAGAAGGAAGAGGTGATCAAGACTTTCTACAACTTGTCATTTTTCCTTGTTGCCATGGTCACCTTATTTAAACGAACTTGTGCGTGCGATCTGATGCCGTACACCCCCCATGTCACGGAACGACGAACGATTGAGCTGATGGATGATGTTGTCAAGCGTACGATCCAGCGCCAGCAATGTATTGATGAAGACGATTTTGGACGGCTTAGTGACATCTACACGACTCTTCAAGGATTAAGCAGTCGAGGGCATGGGAAGACGCATCTTCAAACCGTGCGCAAGTTGAAACTACCAGACGATGAGCGCTTTAGTATCACTGTACAGCTTCAACCGCTGGGCTTTTCTAGAAAACCCGAGAATATAGAGGAAGTGCGCGAATGGCTCCAAGGAATGCTTACAGCTCTGAAGTTTTGGCACGGCTGCAACTATTGCCACGGCGATCTCCGATGGAGGAATATTGTGTATGTTCCAACAAGCGATCGAGGATATTGGGTGCTGATCGACATGGATGAGTCGCACCCACCGAAGACAACCACCATCAGCTGGAACCACCAATATCACGGTGACATTCTCACGTTTCAGCATGATTTGTACCAGCTGGGGCGCTTGATGGAGTTTTGCACAGTTCCCTTGACCGACGAACTGCTGAGCGTCCAAACTGCGCTCTTATCAGCTGTGACGTGTCGACTAGGTGCGGAGGAAGTTTTGACGATGATGAACCAAAGGTCCGAGGTTCTGAAATCGAGTTCCGAACCGGTTCCAAAACGATGTCGTACTTTCTAGAGCTGCTGTGGTGCTTTAATTCTATATTGAATCGCAACTAATTGGCGAATTGTGGGTACTCGGGTTCCAAAATTTTCGGTGCCAGTAGTGGTTTTCACGGTTCGAAGGTAGGTACTTCGACAACGTCCGGTAAAACATTTGCACCTTGTGAGTCCCCTCTGTGATTTGAAGCCTTCAATGGCTCGACAGTAGCAACGCTGTCATTCTTCCCGTATTTGTGTCTTCAGCACTGTCAATCGTCCGCTCCTTGCATGTAGGTTGACGGGACGATTTGAAATGCGGCTATATAACAACATATTTGTGTAATCGGATTTGACAGGTGAGATAATTTCTAATGTAAAATGAGCAAAATTGAGCTTTATCTGTAATATGAGGACAAAAGTGGTTCTCACGGTTCGGAGGTAGGTACTTTGTAGGCAAAACTGACCAATCAGAGCATACCTTCGGTTTGCCTACAAAGCCCTTTTTTTCACACGTTTGCCTTCAGCGATTCTCGCTGAAGGCAAAAACGAGAAGTTGTAGGTATTTTTGATTGGCTGATTTTTGCTTGGAAGCACCCAATCGGACTTAGTTAAAGATAGAAGATAACTGTACCGAACACAAAATACGAGCCTCTTTTACATCATTGGCTTAAATCGAGTCTGTGCGCACTTGCTGAATGTAAAAGGTCCTCACGGTTGGAAAGTCGTAGATACGCGCTGATAGGCTAGTTTTGCCTACCTACAAAGTACCTACCTTCGAACCGTGAGAACCACTAAAACACGTTACAGCACGTTTTGTAAAACTACCGATTATCGAATATTGTTAATTTCCACCAATCAAAAGGCATAGGTTTTTCGTGAAAAACCAAAAGCTTCATTATTTTCTGAAACAGACAAGTAATAAAAGGTCTTTTAAAGGTTTAGGGGGCTTAGTACATTAAGGGACTTGTTAAAAAAAAAACAAGCTCTCGCAAACGGCGATGGCAGTGGCATTGGCGCGTTTCAACGAAACAGCTCGTCATCTTATAGGACAGTTAAGTATTCTTTCATGTCCAAGATGGTACAAAGTATTCACAGACTCGCATCATAATAACTTCATCCATCTTCGATTAACTCCGAGTGACATCGATGTCACCAGTCAACGATCGTGAAGATGTTGCATTTTCTACTAATTTGATGGGCTCAGGAGTACGGCAGCATTCAGCCTTTTCCTGCGCTCGATTAAATGATCTTCCACAATTTGTCTATCAGTAAGCAAAGGGACTTTGTCAAAAATTCCATTTTTGGAATCGGCATGAGGGCATATAACTTCATCGCTGTCAAGGAATGGATGGATCAAGCGGGATGAATGTTATTTCGTGTTCCCGACTTACAGCTTTAGAAGCCGTCTGGTTCTGTTGATTACAGCGACGGAATTTACCTGAAGCTCCCGTGTAAGCTAGCCGTTTCTCCGAGTAGACAAGATATAATCGCTTTTGTCAACCATTTTTCTCCACTTGTAAGAAATAACGACCAGAGCGTAGCGACCAGAGTCATGACTTTCCTCCAAGACTTTCCTGTTTGTATGTTTTTGCAGAGCGTGAGTAACCCATGCACCTGTAAGCAAGTCCATTCGTGTCGCCAGCTGGTAGAGCTGCTGTTCATAGGCATACGTCGAACCAAATACAGATTATCACGGTCACTGGCGCAGTTAATTTCAAAAAGCTTCTCTCTTTTCTCCTTCGCTTCTTGCCCGTAAGCTACAAGATCTTTAGCGAATTGAGGTTTTACCTGGTTATCTCGAATGTAGCTTCGTGATCCACATCGACGAGATCGGTAGTTTGAGGGATAAGGACAGTGTTCATGGCTACTACTGGATAAAATCCATGATTGGCTTCGTTTCTTGCTCTTGCTCTTTTTTTCTTTGGTTTAGACAGAGAACGATTTTCGTGTAAAATCGCATTCATCAACTCTTTACGGCGTCGTTTCTTCTCTTTGTCTTCTCTTTGTCTTTTCTAATCTTTTTTCTTCCCTGTTGTTGATGAAGAAGGACTGACTTGCCGGCAGGTTTTGGTTCTGGAGAACACGAGCCGTCCGACCCATCCTTGCTTCCCAGCATTGTCGACACCCCGGCCGCTTCGGTCGCGCATAACTCGAGTTCCGACGGAGTGGCCGAGGAGAAAGTGGAAGACAACGACGAGGACATCCCTGATCAGTGGTTGACTCCTCCCGACCTTAGTGATTCAGAAGAACCTCTCTCCCAGACTCCGGCCAAACAACGACGATCAACCCCGGCCGGGTCACGTACCACACGTCGACCCCCCCGACCGGCAGCCAAACCTAAGGTCCGGAAGAGTGCTCTACCTCTTGCGCCCTCTTTTCCCAAACTTCCGCTTCTGTGGTTATCGGGAGGGCGCTTCCCCAGTGGGGCGGATCGGTCCGCCATACTACCTTGGCCAGTCGAGCAACTGAGCAATACCAGCCTGGCTGATATCTCCAGTTCCCAACTCGCTCACTCCCTATCCCGTCCGCCTCTCTGGTTGTTCCCCCGATCTTACAAGACGCCATCCTCAGAGACTTGGAACCCTGACCTGATGGGATCGGGCGCCATCGACGCGCTCATGAAGACCGAACCTTGGAAAATCCTGCACACTAAGATGCCGGATATGGGGCTTCCATCCAACCCATGGTTCACGGAATTCAAGGCGAGACTTCATGATTTCACCGTGGCTCACGCTCGGGCCATCTGGGAGTCTACCCACTTCCTGTACATCTCTGCCGAGGACAAGCGAGCGGACGAGTCCCTCCGCAGGTACTCCCTTGCCCGTAAGAATCGTCGGGGGCGAGCTTCCGAGGCGTGGGTCCGTCTGTGTGCGTTCATCATGGCGGGTATCCGGGATGGTAAATGTGACTTGGACCTGTTTCTCTTCCCGTTCATGCTCCATCTACCAAACCGCAGGAGCGGAAATGCAGCGGAAGGAGGGACGTGGTATCCCGGCCTAGGTGCGTTGGATCAGACCACCTCTCTTTCCCAATCTTTGGCGGCCATTGACCAGCAAGATCCTTGGCGCAATCAATACCGCGCACGGCCCTCCGACCACCCTGGGCTTCGGGTGACTCGGCTCCAAGGAAAGTATAGTCATCGACGGGGATGAGTAGTCGGGCTTGCTTTAATTCTTCTATTTCTCTCAGTTTTCCTTTTTAATATATCCATCCGTTCCTCTTCCGTTCCCACTCCAAACATTTACTGTTGACTACTAACCGTGGTTAGTCTCGCCAGGCCTGCTTGGGGGTCCGCCTAGAGGGACCTTTTATTGCTGCAGGGCACTTCTTGGTCCGATCGGGCGTGGACGCCCTGTTCCCAGTCGCGGTCGCTATATTCCTCTTCCACGGGACGGCTGGATCCGGGCGAGGGGCCCTCGTCTCTAGCGGCCGGTTTGATTATCTCCGATAGTTTGTTCATCTCCGCCAATTCGTCCAACAATCCTGGATCTGAAACGGTGAGACCGATCTGATCTCGCATGGCCAAGGTGGCCAGATGGTCTGCGCTGTTATTCCAGTCTCGTTTGACGTGCAGCAATTCGTGCTCCGGCCATCTCCGCAAGGCGGACATAACCCGATCATTTAACAGTCTCAGCCGTGGTGCCTTGCAATCTATCTCTCCTGTGATTTGCCGGATCACTAGGTTGGAATCACCGCATATGATGATCCGCCCCTGTGTCCGGTCAGCCAACAGATCTAGGGAAAGCAGCAGTCCTCTATACTCCGCTTCGTTCACCGTGATGCCAGGCGTGAAATCAGAGGCGGCCGCGATCGCTTTCCATTCGGGCAGCTTCCACAAAATGGCACTATAGGCCCCGACCCCTTTCTTTACACTCGCCGACCCATCGAAACTCAAAACCATTAGTTCCTCCGTAGGTCCCACTGTTGGCGGCGGCAATACGATAGTTTGTCGAGGCTGCTTCCGAGGTGCGATCGCTATCAGTGCTTCCTCCACTTCTGCCCTGGGGGTAATGCTGGCAGCCAGTGTGCCCAATATTTCCTCTTCCCCTTTAGTACACTTAATCACTTCGAGAGACCACTGAGACAGCAGAGCCGCCCATCTCCCCAGCCGGCCATCAATTCCATTCGCCGTCAGGAGCCATGATAGGGTCGACCGTCTGGATAGTACTTTGATAGGCCGAGACACCAGCATAGTATAACACACATCCAAGATCCGTAATAGAGCCAGAACTTCTTTATCCACCAATCCGTAATTAACTTCATTAACTTTCAGGGTCCGGCTGGTGAAGGTCACGGGACAGTACACTCCGTCATGATCTTGCACGAGAGCGGCCGAGATGGCCCACTTGTTAGCGTAGATGATGACCACCGGAGTCTTATTAACATCGAAATGTCTCAGGACCGGTGTGGTCGCCATCTTCGCTTTCAACATACCAAAGGCCACCATCGCTCGGGTCATGTGGTCGTCCGGGCCGGCCGCGCCGGGGTCCGACGGCCGGCCGCTTGTCTGGGCGGAAAAGGGCGCTTCCTCATTGGCTGAAATAACCGAAAAGGGCGCCTTCTCATTGGTTGATATTGACGGCCCGGCTTGCGTCTCCGCTTGCCTATCCTGCTCTCTCAGCTTATGGTAATCCACCTCCCGCAACTCATACAAGACCGCCGCATAGACTGCAAAATCCTCGATGAACCGACTGTAATAATTCAGGCTGCCCAAAAGGATTGCATAGCCTTTAGGGATCGCGGGAAAGGCAGATTACTCAAGGACTCCAAATCCTTCGGATTAGCCTCCAATCCGGCAATCGACACTTGATGACCCAGATAGGTCACCTTAGTCTTTCCCCAGAAACTCTTAACCACACTAATCGAAAGATTCCACTTTTCACACGTAATCATCAACTTCCCCACTTTGTCACACAATAAATCCCAGGTAGTTGCCGTAACGAGAATGTCATCAATGTAAGACCGCCGCCCCAAAACTGAAGGTTTTGGGTCCAGGTCCGGGTCACCTTCGGCGAACACATCCCCGACCAGAGCCGGATCTTGATCCGCCTTGATCTTGAAGTGTCCGTACAACGCGTTATCTATCAACCGTTGATAAATCTGCGGGGCATTCTTCAGACCGAACGGCATCCGGTTCCACTCGAACAACCCGAAGGGCGTCACGAACGCAGAGATCTCCCGTGCACGATCGGTCATAGAAACCACCCAGAATCCACTGGCCATGTCCAATGAGCAATACCACAAAACTTTATCCAAGTCCTCCAGCAGGTCGTTTATCAACGGCATCGGATAAACCATCAGCTTAGTCAGCCGGTTCACCAGCCGGTAATCAATGCACAACCTTATATCCACCCCATTCTTCTTAATAATAATTACAATGGGCGAGGCCCATGGCGAGGTGGACGGCTGAATTATCTTGGTGGCCAGCAAACCCTTGATAAGCTCTGACAGCTTTTCCCGATACTGGGGGCGACTCTTCGGCATCTCTGTGCGACCGGCTTGGCGCCTCCCACATCAATATCACATACCGCCCCATGGGCGGCCGGAGGAAGTGCATTCCCTGGTCCGATCAACAGATGTCGTCTTTTCCATATAATATCCTTCAATCTGCCGATCTCCTCCGGGGTGTTCACATCCGGGTCTCCCACTTGTAGATCGTCGATAGTGACCGCTGGGGGGCAGGGGGTCACCTCAGGTAGCACCGCCATCTGATCTTCCATGCCTTCAACATATAGCTCGCCCCCTTCATGAATGCAAATTTGATCGGCTTCGGCTGCTTCGGGATCTTGATCGGCCGGCTGGGCCGAGCCGCCTTCGGCTATTTCCGAATTATGCTCGGCCGGCTGGGCCGATCCGCCTTCACTTCGGTCGTCAAACCAACTGTCATCGGGGTTGACCGCATATGCAACTCTGCTTGGTCCTTTCTCCCGACCCTGTCGTTCATCCGTCTTCCTCTGAGTGGGCAAAACCAGTTCTGCGATCGGGGCGTAGCTTCGGCCAATACATTCAGCCGGATCCGGCGACGGCCGGCTCCGCGTCAATATTTTAGAAAGGGTTCTGAGATGTTGGTCACGCTTATAGAGTTGAGATGACCACCCCCTTTAACAAACGAT
>MIQA02021090.1:0-15726 GCA_001887855.2 Sclerospora graminicola | reverse complement strand
TCAGTGTGGTAAAGTGACTTATAAATTAATATGAAGTACTTTCCAAAGGGCGCATTCTGATTGTCAGAAATACGGACCAAGGGCGTGGGCACCGGATAGCCGCCGCCGAGCATACCTACAAGCGGCCGGACGGCGCCAGGCTTGGAATCAGGCCGGACGAACGTGACAAAGAGCGTGGATAGTTGGACTGGCGGGCTAAGCGGACGGGAAGACCGCGGACGTTGGACGGCCGAGTGGCAGATTGGTGGCGGATTGTTTGGAAGGTATGAGTGAAAGGAGCCTGAAGGAAGATGAGTGTTCTAGTGGATGAAGGAGGCACCCGGATCGGATGAGAAGCTGCCAAGGAAGTGCTAGCGCCAGCGGCCAAGGGGCTCGGATGGATGGCCATCCGGCCGAGTCGGCCGGGTACAATGTACCATCCGGACTGGTACCAGCTGGGTTCGGTGTACCGGCCAGGCGGGTACACAGAGTCGGAGTTAACCGGGCTACTTCGGGTAAGGCACACGACTGGTCAGCCGGGCTATTTGGGGTAGGTCACACAAAAGGGAGTATTGGATATAGGATAAATCAGTATACGTTTCGCTTTCTTAGACACAAGTCGCTTTCATTGGTTCACAGCAGAGGGCTAACAAGGTTCCCTCTTGCTGTTATTGGTTTGCCCGGGGAAGGTTAAGTTAACCCACCGGAAGTCCCCTGACCGGAAGTCGCGGCGTCTTCGTATACTCACCTCAAGTCGCCCGTGTTTTGAACACGGTATTAAGTATTGGGAAGTGGTGACATTTTGGCCTTCTGTCGAAGAGTGTGGAGTTATATCTACTTTACATACACATTTGGATTCGCCCTTCATTGTTATTGGTTTAGCTGGTCGATTGATTATTCTCGGTCCAGCCGGCACTATACAAAGTTCAAGTGTATTGCCAGACGAGCTCCCCGGTGACGATTTCCGCCCAGGAGCTACCCCTAGTCTTAACCCTCATCTCCCTATTGGACGGATTTACACTTTTCGCCCTAGGGTCCACCAGGAGAGCAAACCACCCAGTACTGACGGGTACACAAGGTGAGCTTTCAACATGCAACATCCGAGCAGTCACGATCAAGCGGATGAAAGTGACCGATCCCGCCGGCCGGATGCCGGATCGGATCATGACTCGGATGGACGGAGTACCCCCTCCGATAGTCAGTCGTCTGGGACCCCAGTGGGTGTTAGCGTCTCAAGAAGATTTTCTGAGAGCGACTACACCACAATGGTGCGCGTGCCCGGATCTCTTGGTGACCCTGGATATCACCGCGAGTCCCTAGCGGGCGAAAGACCTAAACCTGTCAAATTTTTTGACGATGTTGTGTCGGGTGCATTGGGGGAAGGCATATCGCCCCCAATGCTGCTGAAGATGGAAGGATGCGATGGTCGCCTCGGATTGGGGGAGTTCGAAGTTGACATTAAAGAAGAAGTTACTTCCCTAGAGGCTCCGGCGGGGGCGGATTACGGTACTACTTACTGTAGTGCCGGCCGCTACACGGACGGAGCCGGATCGGACTATGGTGCAAGTCGCCATAGTCCGAGGAAGGATCATGGTTCCGACCATGATCCTAACGAACAAATGCATATTATGGATATAAAAGAAAAAATAAAGGAAGAAAAAGCGGGAGTCGGATACGACCGGAGTGGGAAGCCGGCCGGATCGGGACCAAGTCGCGATCTGGCCCCCCTACCCCTAAAGAGACCGGATTGGCAGGAATTGGATTATCCGACCCACAAAGATAAACCGCGTTTCGAAGAGGAAGAAGATAAGCAGGACGGCCTATCGACGGATATAGACTTGGAGCGTGCTTTCCATCTTCACGAGTTGGGGCAGTTCTTGCGGACGGATAAGATGCTGAAAATAACACGGCCGAAGATCATAGGCGGATTGAAAGGTCCCGTCTCTCCCCAACTCTCTCAGACGGCCACGTGTCCCTTATTAGAGGACTATTCGATCAACTCAAACAAGCCGGCATTAACACCGGCGTGTTTGATCCGAACGAGTTGTTTGATCTGAAGATGGACAAGTTGAAGGAGGCGTCCAGCGCCCTGCACGACCGCTTGGTACCGCTAGTGGGTTGCTCGCCGCCGTCGAAGAAGATGACAGATACGACTGGAGTGGCGCCGTCAACGCCGCCGGCAACAAGCAGACCGGCCGGGATACACTCAGGCTCTTCGCAGTACGAGTCTGCCCCTTCGGAAGCGGACTCATCTGATTCATCGGTGGGTATCACCCGCATGACGCTTGGCCCAAGGGGAGCAGCGCGTGTGGCGACGGCCATGAGGCTTGGAGGACGTGAGGATCCGGGTACACCCGAGCGGAAGAACGCCAGCCAGTACAGCGTACAGGCCTGGCGGACGGCGACGGCGGATCCAGAACCGAAGGAGGAAAATGAAGACGCGGATGGCGGATCAAAAAGGAATGTCAATCTGGCAGCCCGGCCGCCCCTCAAGAGAGCCTTCAGGTGCCGGATCACCTGCAAAACATGTTTTCGGCGATGATGGAGCGATACTTGGAAGAGCAACGTCGGCTGAGCGCCAGCCGCGGCAGTCCGAAGTCACCGGACCAGCCGGCTCGTCGTGGAACTCAGGCGTCCGAGCCAGTCCAGTACTATGCGAGGGAGCCGAGTGACGAAGACATGGAGTCGGTGCAGTCCAAGCAGAGTGAACCCTATGCCGCCCCGCAGAGCCGCCAGACAGGTCGCCGGACCGGACGTCGGCCAACGAATAGGAAGCTGTCTCTAAGCGACGTGGATATGGAATCCGTCAAGTCGGCCAAGTATCCATTACGATACCGACGACCTGGATCTGGGGATGGCCCGCCGAGCCCATATGGCCTTGGCCCATCGTTTGACGCGGATTCGGGAGCGATCACGAGGGTGCGAATGTCGGCCACGTCCGAGCTTAAAGACTTCACCGGACGCGACACGGACGAGGACCAAGCCCGAGGATGGCTGAGCAAGACGAAGTCGGCTTTTCTCAGAGACCGGACGTCGGACTATGAGAAATGCCTGATCTTCGGGGATTTGATGAAAGGTCCAGCGAAAAACTGGATCCAACAGCTCAGCCGGGAAATCCACGGAAACTGGAACATCGGCGGCGTGGCAATATTTCCACACCAAAAAGCGGGCGGATGAGACCCCCCTGGAGTATCTCCATCGCTTAAATGTCGCTAGCATGAGGGCGGATATCCCCGTTAAAGAAGATGCCAGCCGGTCGGAAGCCGCTCGTGAACATGTGGAACATTTCATCAGCACGTTGGACGATCGGGAGCTGGCAGACCAGCTGGCGTTACTGCGGTTGAAGAACACCACGGAGCTGGAATTGACGTTGCGCACCTACCTAAGAGCGAAGAAGCGAGGCCCCAAGGCGGCAGTTGGAACTGGCCGTTTCAAGTCCCGATTTAACGCGGATCAAGAAAGCCGACCGCCATCTACCAGGACGGCCCGAGCCGTCCGCATGGTCGCCCGAGAGTCAGACGCGACCAGCTCGGAAGAGGAGTATCAGCGATCCGGGGGCGAGTCTGAAGAGGAACAGTATCGGTACCTTTTCTCGGCAGAAGCCAGTCAGCCGTCCAGGCTGCCAGCCGGATCCGGTCAGCCGAAGGGTTTTCCGGCTCGAACTGACCAGGATTACCCCAGGCGCAAGTGCACCCACTGTGGGTCCATCAAGCATGACGACCGGAGCTGTTGGAAGCGGCTGACGTGCAAGAAGTGCGAGAGAAAGGGACACCCGGCGGAACACTGCCTGTTCACGTGTAAGACTTGCGGGGAGGTGCATGAGGCGGGACTGTGCCCAATTGAAGAATTCTACAACCAGATGAAGAAGTGGTACGTCCCGACCAAGCATGCTGGAATGTTGCCGCCCGGAGCGGAAAAGATGTTAAACTAGATCGCTCGCCAGGTTGGAATCTGGTTCGAGCCGAGCGGTCTAGTGTTAGTATCTATGCATATGTCGGTAAGGAGGATAATCAGAAGCAAAGCAAAGGATAACCGACAATACATGTAAGTTTGACGATTACGTCACCCGGTCCCCGGCCGGTACGGCTGACCCCTTCCTGGTGAGCAGTATACGGACGGATGAGTATTCCCGGTCTGAAGTGCGTATGGAATTGAACCTGTTACCCGGCGAGTCGCGAGGTTATTGGAAATATCATTCGCCGGATAAATGGTTCAAGCAGGCCAAGGCGGATGGGAAAATCAATAACCAGAAAGCTACCATGCTGTTCGACTCTGGCGCGGAAGTGTCTATCGTAGACACCACCTTTGCTTGTAAGGTGGGGTGTGAGATAGACGAGACGAAGCGGCAGGAATGTATCGGCATTGGAGAAAGTTCATACATGACCCAAGGAAGGACAAGAGTCAAAATTACGTTAGCTGGGTCTTTGGTATATTATTTTACCGCCTGGGTAGGCAAGCTGGCCGGGCAGGATGCAATTTTGGGCATGGACTTTATGGTCCCGGCCGGCATACGGCTGGACTTATCGCATGGAACATTGACGTTGCCGGACGAGGTACAGATCCAGCTGGCCGGCCGGCGGCCCTTATATGGTGCCCACGTCCAGTTCCTCAAGTTAGGTCAGTTTGTAACGGTGCCAGTTGGAAAAGCGGTGGAAGTAATGTTACGACCACACGTCAGGCGGAGTAAGTTATGGCTGACAAGGGGCGAGTGCTGGGTGCCATCGTTTGTTAAAGGGGGTGGTCATCTCAACTCTATAAGCGTGACCAACATCTCCGAAAGACCCCTCAACTTGCATGAAGACGTGATCATTGGAATGTGGCTGGCCGAGAGCAAGGTGCCCCGCCGGCCGGGCTATGTCACTATTGGCTCAAGACGCTGTGGTGTAGTCGCTCTCAGGAAATCTTCCTGAGACGCGAACACCCACGGGGGTCCCAGACGACTGACTACCGGAGGGGGTACTCCGTCCATCCGAGTCATGATCCGATCCGGCTTGGGGCCGGCTGGATCGGTCGCTTCCATCCGCTTGATCGCGACTGCTCGGATGTTGCATGTTAAAAGCTCACCTTGTGTACCCGTCAGTGCTGGGTGGTTAGCTCTCTTGATGGACCCTAGGGCGAAAAGTGTGAATCCGTCCAATAGGGAGATGAAGTGTAGGACTAGGGGTAGCTCCTGGGCGGAAATCGTCACCGGGGAGCTCGTTGGGTAATATACTTGAACTTTGTATAGTGCCGGCTGGGCCGAGAATAGTCGATCGGCCAGCTAAACCAATAGGACACTTGAAGTTTGTATAGTACCGGCTGGACCGAGAATAATCGATCGGCCAGCTAAACCAATAATAATGAAGGGCGAATCCAAATGTGTATCCACAGAAGGCCAAATGTCACCACTTCCCAATACTTGATACCGTGTTCAAAACACGGGCGACTTGAGGTGAGTATACGAAGTCGCCGCGACTCCCGGTCAGGGACTTCCGGTGGGTTATCTTAACCTTCCCCGGGCAAACCAATAACAGCAAGAGGGGACCTTGTTAGCCCTCTGCCGTGAACCAATAAAGCGACTTGTGTCTAAGAAAGCGAAACGTATACTGATTTATCCTATGTCCAATACTCCCTTTGTGTAACCTACCTCAAATAACACGCCTGACCAGTCATGTACCTTACCCACGTAACCCGGCTAACTCCGACTCTGTGTACCGGTACGGCCGGTACACCAACCCCAAATGGTACCAACCCGGCCGGTACACTGAACCCATATGGTACCAGTCCGAATGGTACATTGTACCCGACCGGCTTGGCCGGATAGCCGCTGACGCTAGCAGTCCCTTGGCAGCCCTTCCTACGATCCCGGTGCATACTCTTTCCACTAGAACAATCCTCTTCTTCCGGGCTCCTTCCACTCCATCCTTACGAACAGTCCGCCATCTTGGCCGTCCGCCATCCGCGCCTCGGCCGTCCAACCTCCATAGTCCTTCCGTCTGCTCAGCTCATTTATCCGACTATCCTCGCCCGCCGACTTGGTTTCCAGCCAGGCACCGCCCGACCGCCTACCAGGGTGCCGGGCAGTCCCAAATTACATCTTATTCCTGGCCGGTCTGGGCATCCGGCTTAGGGTAACATTTCGGCCAATCCGGTGCGAGCATCCATCATCACTAGTCCGTTAACTTCTGGAGCACTTCACCACAGCCGCCCCTGAGCCTTGTCGCAGCCGCACGACGGTTGAGGCACGCGCTCATCACATTTCCCACACTTCGATTTTCCACGCCTCTATGTCTGATCGTAACAACGCCCCCATTGCTCCTGTGCCGGGCCACTCCCCAGTCAATACCCAGCTATCGGCCGTAGGACCGGATGCTCATCAGGCCGGCCCAGAGCATCGCCCCGGGCAACCTGACCTGGCCGCTCTGCAAGCTCAAGTCGCTGCGTTGACCGCTCGCGTGGCCAATCTAGAGCAAGCGAACACCGATTTAGCTGCGACCGCCCGGCTGGCTAGCCAGCAAGCAGACGAATCTCGGGTCCGGGAAGTCTTAGCGACTTTTCAGTCTCGCGACCGGATTGGCCAGCTGGAAAACGAGAACGCTGACCTTCTCCAAGCGAGAGATCGCCTCCGGAAGCAGTCGGACTCACAGCGTGTCCAAAACCAGAAAGTCATGGCTGCTTTGAAAATCCAAAGTAAGTACCTTCCGCTTGTTCTGGTTCGCCTCCCACTCATTCACTCCGTGTATGCTCTTAGACCAAAACGTCATGAACCTCCGTGTCTTGATGATCGAGTCTTTCCAGACTGCGCGTGAGTTGACGACGCGCTACGACGGCTATATCAAGCTCTCCCAACGGTTGGAAGGTGCGCAGCAGGAACTGGGCAAGTTGGAGTTTCGCCGGATCCGTCTTGCTAAGAAGCTGACCAAGTACCAGAAGGCGCTATATCAATCGGCCGATGCATCGGCCGACCTTAAGCGCCGGGTCCGGGAGCTTGAGGCCGCATACGCTGAAACCCAATCGGGTGTGTGTGACGCCCGGGAGGCGTTCACTCGGCTTGCGGAAGAGCGTGCGGATTGCTTTTCTTCTCTCCAGGAAGATCGGGCTCGTCTAGCAGCTTCGGCATCCCGGGTGAGAGGTCTCATGAAGGGTCCTGCTCCCATCCGGGAGGCTATCAGGCACCTCCTTGAATTGGCCTGTCCGCGGGACCCTGGTCAGGCCGCTTCCGCCACGCCCCTTCTTCCGTCAGCTGCTAATTCCGCCGCGGCCGTTCAGACATCTGACGCGGGAACTCCCGCCCCCGGTCCAGCGACTGGTGATACGGGAAAAGTTTCTCGCTTACGGATTTGGAATACTTCCCAGGACCCTAACCCGCCGCCAGCGCCAGTCAACCAGCAGGCGGCTTCTCCCCTGTCCACTGAAGATCCGCCTGGGCACCAAGGCAAGCGCCGATCCAGTCGGGTTGCGTCGCTTCAAGGCCCCGTGGCAGCCAAACGGCCCAAACGGTCCGCCGCGCCGGTGAGCGCGGCTCTAGTCCATGGGGAGAGCGGGCCGGGTCCTAGGCCCACTTCGATGTCGACTTCACCGGCTTCAGGAAAGTCCCCCCGTCGTTCTCGCGCTGCCAGATCTTCGTCGAAGGCTCCGACTACTCCGGCTCTCCTTGGCGTTTCCCCTCATGACCGCCAAGGCCCATCCACCGCCTCTCCTGATGGAGGAGAAGCGTCTGGCCTATCGGGGTTGGATTCTGATGAGGCTACCACCGAGGACCTCGAGGAATTACCTTCCCCAGACCCCTTCGCCTTCGACGAGAACGAGTCCAAGGAATCCTCGGAGGAGTCTCCTCCGTTGTGGATTCCCCGCCGGAAGGTCATGACGGCCCTCGAACTGGCCGCGGCGGTCCCTTGGTCAGAGGCGCAGTTGGAAGGTCTGCGTATCCAAGACCTCACTGGCGCCTTGGTCACCAAGTCGTTGACTCGTCCGCCGCTGTGGATATTCCCACCGGCCCTCGCTGTGCCCAAGGCCGAGGACTGGAATGCCAAGCTTGTGGCGATTGGGCCGCTGAACGCAATTCTGTCACAGGAACCTTGGGCCATACTGGCGACAGAGATGCCGGACATCGGCCTGCCTCGTGCTGGCTGGTTCGCGGAATTGCGGGAAGTCTGCAAGGAGTACCTTTCCCGGCATGGACAATCCATCTGGGAGTCAACTCATCACCTTTGCATTTCTGTTGCCGCCGGGCGCGAATCTCCCGAGCTAGCCAAGTACTGGATCGACCGCAAGAACCGTCGCAAACGCGCGACTGAAGGCTGGGCTAAGGTCTGCAATTTCGTGGTCGATGGAATCCAACGCGGCCACTGCGACCTGGACATTTTCCTCCAACCGATCATGCTACATCTGGCCAACCGCCGCGTGGAGAAGAGCGGGATCTCGGCCGAAGGCGGGACTTGGTATCCAGGTTTGGGCAAGTGTCAGGCTCCCACTCTCCAAGCTTCTCTCGATGCGCTCGACCAACAAGATCCATGGCGTAACCAGTTTCGGCAGGATCCCGATCGTCACCCTGGCCTGCGCGTACCCCGACTCCGGAACAAGTTTCGCTGAGCTTCGTCAAGGGTGTCCCCGAGGCTAGCCTTGCATACATCGTCTTCTTTATTTGTTACTGGCTGTTAACCTCGATAATACACTTTTCTTTCCATTTTTTACGTAAGAAACCGCTTGCTCATCTTCTTCGTCTGACTTCTCCCATCCGGCACCATACTGATTCGAAGACAACTCCGGAAAACCATTCCATCCGGCACCATACTGAATCGAAGACAACTCCGGAAAACCACTCCATCCGGCACCATACTGAATCGAAGACAACTCCGGAAAACCATTCCATCCGGCACCATACTGAATCGAAGACAACCCCGGAAAACCATTCCATCCGGCACCATACTGAATCGAAGAGAACTCCGGAAAACCCTTCCATCCGGCACCATACTGATTCGAAGATAACTCCGAAACAAAGACCGATCGGACCCGACTAGCTCCATCCACCGATTACTCGGCTGAGTGGTGTTATCTGGTCCGGCCGTGCCTGTTGCCCTGGGGCTGGGTGGACTAGTTCTCTGTCCCACCTTCTTCGTGGGTCTGCATAACCCCGAAGCGATTCCGGCTAGTCCGCCGGCGGTCGAACTCCCTCATTAGAGCTCCGCAATTTAAATCTAGCTCGTCCACCCACGACTGCTCCTCGCAATTTTTCCACTGCACGAGAAACTCCCTGTGAATCCGCCCAAACCGGGTTTTCCGTCCGTTCCGGACGTCCAAAATTTCTTCTACCTCGTACTCGTCCGGGTCTAACGGCTTGTCCCAACTGTCTTCCGGCAGCAGAGCTTCATCGAAATCTAACCGGTCATTTTCCCCTGCAAGGCGTATATTCGGGCGGTCCGGGAAGTGCTTCGCCAACTTCAACTTGGAGACATGTACTATCGGGAACACGCTGTATTCCGTACCGGCCGTGACCAGCTTAACTGCATGATCCCCGACCAGTTCTGCCACTCGGAAGGGGCCATGCCACATATGCGCCAGCTTCCGCGCATAGCCTTCCTTGACCCGATCCAGATACAGCCACACCCGGGAGCCGGGCTCAATGCCGTGTTCTCCGGCGCGGTCGTTTTTTGGTCGGCGCGATCCTTGATTGCTTGTCGGAGACGTTCGTTTACTTGTTCCCTCGCCAGTGAGTAGTGGCGCTGCACTCCCATCCTCCAGCGGCGAGCGTCTCTGTTCCGGCTTCTGGTGCACCCTATTGGTATGGCGGCTTCCAAAGTGGATCGGGGATCCCATCCGTAAGCCAGATAAAAAGGGGTGTCGCCCCTTACCCGGTCGTACGACGAGTTGAGAGCAAAAAACCAGTCTCTCGGCATATTCGTCCCAGTCGCATTGGTCCGCCTCCACCACGTACATCTTGAGGGCTCTGGTTAGGGTCTGGACCATCCTTTCAGCCTTTCCATTCGCCTGCGGGCGGTAAGCCATAGTGGCGCTCTGCTTCTGTCCTAGGATTTTATTGAAAGCTCGGAATACGTCTGCCATAAATCCGGGCTCCCTATCGTGCCGGATGACCTCGCTCGCCCCGAAACGCCTGAACACACATTCTTCGTAACTTTGCGCAACCTGTTGGGCAGTACGGGTGGAACTAGCCTTTGCTATAACCAGCCCGGTAAACAAATCCGTCCAGATCAGCAGCTCCGTATACCCATTTCGAGATTTGGGTAAGGACGGGATATGGTCCATCGCGATGACTTGAAACGGATAAGTGGCCTGTATGTTTCCAGGCGACCGTCCTCTGATGGTCGGCCGGCCTTTCCCGGTTTCGCAATCTGGACAGCTCCCCACGTAGGCCTGAACGCTACGGTAAAGCCCCCGCCAGTGGAAATGTGTTTTGACCTTGTGATATGCCCGGCCGATGCATTGATGCCCCCCTTCCAAGCTCACATGGTAGTGATGGAGAATATCCGGCTGTAGAGTAGCGGGTATGACTAGCCGAGCTGATCTATCCCTCTCGATCTCCGGCTGGTCGGCGTCTCGATAGAAGAACAGCAGCCCGTTTTCGTCCACTTCGTAATCCGGGGCCAACTTGAAACATTCCTTAGCTTGTTCGGCGGTCAGTTTATTCACTTCTCCGTTAAGGTACGCCTTGAGATCTACTATCCACGCTTCCTCGTTCTGCGCTTGGAGAATCCGCTCTGCTCGCAACTGTTGAACTATCCCCTCGGTCATTGTTTCTGGGGATAATGGGCCATCGGCCGAAGAACGACGCTTCTGCGATCGGGTAACGGCGTTCACCCGGATTGTCTCCTCCATGTTGGCTGGATGGATGATCTCGGGCAACCGGTTGATCTCCGTCAGGTCTGATAACAGAGCCGGATCGGAAACCGTTACCCCCACGTTGTCGCGCATGGCCAGCGTAGCCAAGTGATCCGCGCTCTTATTCCAGTCTCGTTTGACGTGCAGTAATTCGTGTTCCGGCCATCTCCGCAGGGCGGACATAACTCGATCATTTAGCAGTCTCAGCCGCGGCGCCTTGCAATCTATCTCTCCGGTGATTTGCCGGATCACTAGGTTGGAATCACCGCATATGATGATCCGCCCCTGTGTCCGGCCAGCCAGCAGATCTAAAGAAAGCAGCAATCCCCTATACTCCGCTTCGTTCACCGTGATGCCAGGCGTGAAATCCGAGGCGGCCGCGACCGCCTTCCATTCGGGCAGCTTCCACAAAATGGCACTATAGGCCCCGACCCCTTTCTTTACACTCGCCGACCCATCGAAACTCAAAACCATTAGTTCCTCCGTGGGTCCCACTGTTGGCGGCGACAACACGATGGTTTGTCGAGGCTGCTTCCGAGGTGCGATCGCTATCAGGGCTTCCTCCACTTCTGCCCTGGGGGTAATGCTGGCAGCCAGTGTGCCCAGTATTTCCTCTTCCCCTTTAGTACACTTAATAATAACTTCGAGGGACCACTGAGACAACAGAGCCGCCCATCTGCCCAGCCGGCCGTCAATTCCATTCGCCGTCAGGAGCCACGATAGGGTCGACCGTCTAGATAGTACTTTGATAGGCCGAGACACCAGCATAGTATAACACACATCCAAGATCCGTAATAGAGCCAGAACTTCCTTATCCACCAACCCATAATTAACTTCATTAACTTTCAGGGTCCGGCTGGTGAAGGTCACGGGACAGTACACTCCATCGTGATCTTGCACGAGAGCGGCCGAGATGGCCCACTTGTTAGCGTAGATGATGACCACCGGAGTCTTATTAACATCGAAATGTTTCAAGACCGGTGTGGTCGCCATCTTCGCCTTTAGCATGCCAAAAGCCACCATCGCTCGGGTCATATGGTCGTCCGGGCCGGCCGCGCCGGGGTCCGGCGGCCGGTCGCTTGTCTGGGCAGACAAGGGCGCTTCCCCATTGGCTGAACTACCCGAAAGGGCGCTTCCTCATTGGCCGAAATACCTGAAAAGGGAGCTTCCTCATTGGCTGAAATACTTGAGGAGGGCGCTTCCCCATTGGCTGAAATAACCGAAAAGGGCGCTTCCTCATTGGCTGAAATTGCCGGCCCGGCCTGCGTCTCCGCTTGCCTATCCTGCTCTCTCAGCTTATGGTAATCCACCTCCCGCAACTCATACAAGACCGCCGCATAGACTGCAAAATCCTCGATGAACCGACTGTAATAATTCAGGCTGCCCAAAAAGGATTGCATAGCCTTTAGGGATCGCGGGAAAGGCAGATTACTCAAGGACTCCAAATCCTTCGGGTTAGCCTCCAATCCGGCAATCGACACTTGATGACCCAGATAGGTTACCTTAGTCTTTCCCCAGAAACTCTTAACCACACTAATCGAAAGATTCCACTTTTCACACGTAACCATCAGTTTCTCCACTTTGTCACACAATAAATCCCAGGTAGTTGCCGTAACGAGAATGTCATCAATGTAAGACCGCCGCCCCAAAACTGAAGGTTTTGGGTCGGGGTCCGGGTCGCCTTCGGCAAACACATCCCCGACCAGAGCCGGATCTTGATCCGCCTTGATCTTGAAGTGTCCATACAGCGCGTTATCTATCAGCCGTTGATAAATCTGCGGAGCATTCTTCAGACCGAACGGCATCCGGTTCCACTCGAACAACCCGAAAGGCGTCACGAATGCAGAGATCTCCCGTGCACGATCGGTCATAGAGACCACCCAGAATCCACTGGCCATGTCCAATGAGCAATACCACAAAACTTTATCCAGGTCCTCCAGCAGGTCGTTTATCAGCGGCATCGGATAAATCATCAGCTTAGTCAGCCGGTTCACCAGCCGGTAATCGATGCACAACCTTATGTCCACCCCATTCTTCTTAATAATAATTACAATGGGCGAAGCCCATGGCGAGGTGGACGGCTGAATTATCTTGGTGGCCAGCAGACCCTTGATAAGCTCTGACAGCTTTTCCCGATACTGGGGGGCGACTCTTCGGCATCTCTGTGCCACCGGCTTGGCACCTCCCACATCGATATCACAAACCGCCCCATGGGCGGCCGGAGGAAGTGCGTTCCCTGGTCCAATCAACAGATGTCGTCTTTTCCATATAATATCCTTCAATCTGCTGATCTCCTCCGGGGTGTTCACATCCGGGTCTCCCACTTGTAGATCGTCGATAGTGACTGCTGGGGGGCAGGGGGTCACCTCAGGTAGCACCGCCATCTGTTCTTCCATGCCTTCAACATATAGTTCGCCCCCTTCATGAATGCAGACTTGATCGGCTTCGGCCGCTTCCGAATTCTGCTCGGCCGGCTGGGCCGATCCGCATTCGGCTATTTCCGAATTCTGCTCGGCCGGCTGGGCCGATCCGCATTCACTTCGGTCGTCACAACCGTCATCGGGGCTGACCGTATATGCAACTCTGCTTGGTCCTTTCTCCCGACTCTGTCGTTCGTCCGTCTCCCTCCGAGTGGGCAAAACCAGTTCCGCGATCGGGGCGTAGCTTCGGTCAATACGTTCAGCCGGATCCGGCGACGGCCGGTTCCGCGTCAATATTTTAGTAGGGGTCCGGTACTCAGGCTTATCCACCATCGGAGTCTGGTCCTCTTCTAACTCTTCCTCTTCGCTGACCAGATCGGTGGTTGCCTGAAAAGCCAGGTTTTGCCACTCGATATAGCGTCTTGAGCCAACAGTGACATAGCCCGGCCGGCGGGGCACTTTATCCTCGGCCAGCCACATTCCAATGATCACATCTTCATGCAAGGTGAGGGGTTTTTCAGAGATGTTGGTCACGCTTATGAAGTTTAGATGACCACTCCCTTTAACAAACGATGGTACCCAGCACTCGCCCCTTGTCAGCCATAACTTACTCCGTCGGTCGTGCGGCCGTAACATCACTTCCACCGCCTTTCCCACTGGCACCGTTACAAACTGACCTAGCTTGAGGAACTGGACGTGGGCGCCATATAAGGGCCGCCGGCCGGCCAGCTGGATCTGTACCTCGTCCGGCAACGTCAATGTTCCATGCGATAAGTCCAGCCGAATACCGGCCGGGACCATAAAATCCATGCCCAAAATTGCATCCTGCCCGGACAGCTTGCCTACCCAGGCGGTAAAGTAATATACCAGTGACCCAGCTAACGTAATCTTGACTCTTGTTCTTCCTTGGGTCATGTACGAACTTTCTCCAATGCCTATACATTCCTGCCGCTTCGTCTCGTCTATCTCACACCCCACCTTACGAGCAAAGGTGGTGTCTACGATAGACACTTCTGCGCCAGAATCGAACAACATGGTAGCTTTCTGGTTATTGATTTTTCCATCCGCCTTGGCCTGCTTGAACCATTTATCCGGCGAGTGATATTTCCAATAACCTCGCGACTCCCCAGGTAACAAGTTCAATTCCATTCGCACTTCAGACCGGGAATACTCATCCGTCCGTATACTGCTCACCAGGAAGGGGTCAGCCGTACCGGCCGGGGACCGGGTGACGTGATCCTCAAACTTACATGTATTGTCGGTTATCCTTTGCTTTGCTTCTTGATTATCTTCCTTACCGACATATGCATAGATACTAACACTAGACCGCTCGGCTCGAACCAGATTCCAACCTGGCGAGCGATCTAGTTTAACATCTTTTCCACTCCGGGCGGCAGCATTCCAGCATGCTTGGTCGGGACGTACCACTTCTTCAACAGGTTGTAAAATTCTTCCATTGGGCACAGTCCCGCCTCATGCACCTCCCCGCAAGCCTTACACGTGAACAGACAGTGTTCCGCCGGGTGTCCCTTCTTCTCGCACTTCTTGCACGTCAGCCGCTTCCAGCAGCTCCGGTCGTCATGCTTGATGGACCCACAGTGGGTGCACTTGCGCCTAGGGTAATCCTGGTCAGCTCGAGCGGGAAAACTCTTCGACTGACCGGAATCGGCTGGCAGCCTGGGCGGCTGACTGGCTTCTGCCGAGAAAAGGTACCGATACTGTTCCTCCTCAGACTCGCCCCCAGATCGCTGATACTCCTCTTCCGAGCTAGTCGCGTCTGACTCTCGGGCGACCATGCGGACGGCTCGGGCCGTCCTGGTAGATGGCGGCCGGCCTCCTTGATCCGCGTTAAATCGGGACTTGAAACGGCCGGTTCCTACTGCTGCCTTGGGGCCTTGCTTCTTCGCCCTTAGGTACGTGCGCAACGTCACTTCCAGCTGCGTCGTATTCTTCACCCCCAGTAACGCCAGCTGGTTTGCCAGCTCCCGATCGTCCAACGTGCTGATGAAAAGTTCCACGTGTTCACGGGCAGCTTCTGACCGGCTGGTGTCTTCTTTAACGGGAATATCCGCTCTCATGCCAGCGACATTTAAACGATGGAGATACTCCAGGGGGGTCTCATCCGCTCGCTTCTTGGTGTGAAAATATTGTCGCGCCGCTGACATTCCAGCTCCGCAGTATTGTTCCTCGAACGCACCGGCCAATCCCTCCAATTTCCTCGGGTTTCCCGGCTGAGCTGTTGGATCCAGTGTTTCGCTGGTCCCTTCATCAAATCCCCGAAGATCAGGCATTTCTCATAGTCCGACGTCCGGTCTCTGAGAAATGCCGACTTCGTCTTGCTCAACCATCCTCGGGCCTGGTCCACGTCCGCGTCGCGCCCGGTGAAGTCTTTCAGTTCGGACGTGGCCGACATTCGCACCCTCGTGATCGCTCCTGAATCCGCGCCAAACGCTTGGGCCGAAGCCATATGGGCTTGGCGGGACATCCCCAGATCCAGGTCATCCGGATCGTA
>MIQA02021089.1:0-11830 GCA_001887855.2 Sclerospora graminicola | reverse complement strand
GTTCTTGCGGACAGATGGGGTCCAGAAGATAACCCGACCCAAAATCCTGGGTGGAATAAAGGTTCCCGTTTCTCCACTATCTTTTTCAAGTGGCCACGTAGCCCTTATAAGAGGACTGTTTGACCGCCGACACCAATACCGGTGCTCTTGACCCGAACCAGTTATTCGACCAGGAGGCGGACAAGCTAAAAGAAGCATCCGGTGGGCTTCACGACTGCCTGATACCGCTAGTGGGTCGCTCTCAACCTCAAAAGATGGCAGCAACAGCAAATGCGACCCCACCTTCACAACCGGTAGCAGGCAGACTAGCTGGGATACATTCAGGTTCTTTTAAATACGAGTCTGCCCCTTCGGAGGTAGATTCGACGCATTCATCTGTGGATATTACCAGTATGACGCTTGGTCTTAGGGGAGCAGCACGCCTGGCAATGGCCACCAAGTTTGGAGAAAACGAAGATCCAGGTGTTCCCGATCGGAAAGAGGTCAGACAGCATAATGTCCGGACCCCGAAGACGGCGGCGGATCCAGACCCAAAAGGCGAAGTCGTGGATTTGGGAATTAAGAACGAATCCCAAACCGGTCCCTAAGCTGGTCCCCAGGTTACTTCTCGAGTTGGTTTCAAGCTGGGCCTCAGGTGCCGGACCACCTTCAGAATATGGTTTCGGCCATGATACAAAGGTACTCGGAGGAGCAGCGTCGGTCCAATGCTGTCCGCTCCAGTCCAGGACCACATGACCAACCTGCCCACCGGGAAAGACGGGGGCCTGGGCCAGTCCAGCATTATGGAAGGGGATCGGTAGACGAAGACATGGAATCAGTGCAGTCGAGACAGAGTGTGTCACATCCTGATCCGCCTAGTCGCCGGCCTGGTCGCCGACCCGGACGGCCACCGAATAACAAGCCGCCACTCACGGATGTGGACATAGAGTCCGTCAAGCCAGCCAGGTGCCACTATGATCCGGGTGACCTTGATCCAGGAATATCTCGCCGAGCCAATATGGCATCAGTCCAGGCTTTCGACCCGGACTCAGGTGCAATCACCAGGGTCCGGATGTCAGCTACGTCCGAGCCGAAAGATTTTACTGGACGAGACTTGGACGAAGACCAGGCCCGAGGATGGCTAAGCAAGACGAAGTCTAAATTCCTCAGAGATCGTTCACCGGACTATGAGAAATGCTTAATGTTCGGAGATCTGATGAAGAGACCAGCAAAAATCTGGATCCAGCAGCTTAGCCGAGAAGTCCAAAATGATAGGAAACAACTGGTTGAAGCATTTGGTGAACAATACTGTGGATGGGGATGTCAGTAGCGCGTCAGTACTTCCTACCAAAAAGAGAACAGACAAGACTTTTTTGGAATATCCCCATCGTTTGATGCTAGCCGGTCGGAAGCTGCTCAGGAACGTGTGGGACACCTCATCAGTGTGCTGGACGACCTGGAATTGGCAGACCAGCTCACGCTGCTACGACTAAAAAATACTACGGAGCTAGAACTGACGCTACGGACTTAACAGATGGCGAAGAAGCGAGGTCTCAAGGCAGCAGTTGGAATGGGCAGGTACAGTTCACGCTTTAACCTGGATCAAGGAAGCAAGTCGCCATCGACCAGGATATCCCGTGCTGTTCGTATGGTTGCAAGGGAGTCGGATGCAACCAGTTCGGGAGAGGAATACCAGCGGTCTGAGGTCTAATCGGAAGGGGAAAGGTACCGGTATCTGTTCTCAGCGGAAGCTGGTCAGTGGTTGTCATATATCCGGATCGGATAAACGACCAAGTTGCTGAAAGGACACATAAAGGAAAGACACCCAAGACGCAGGGACGTCAAGGAGGTGCGACGCAGGGCGTCAACCGCAGGGCGGTTACATACATACATAATGGGTGCAGGGCATCCAGACGCAGGGCGTCTACCGCAGGGCGGTTACATACATAATGGGTGCAGGGCATCCAGACGCAGGGCGTCTACCGCAGGGCGGTTACATATACAATGGGATGCAGAGCACCCAGACGCAGGGCGTCTACCGCAGGACGGTTATGAAGTTAAAGGCAACTTCAACTTCAACATATATTTAGATATTTGTATATGCATATTATATTCATGTTTAACTAATTTAAAATAGGGCGTGCAAGGTGAGGTGTCAGTTGACAATCTCACAGGTGGAGCGAAGGGCGCTGCACACCTCACCTTGAGTCCCCGGGGCCATTCAGGCACCGACCGTAACGGGGTTAACACTTTCACTGTCCTACAGAATAGACTGTAGAAGTGCATAGTAATAGCAGGTAACTCTGCTTTACTATTAGTAGTACTATTACTAATACTACTTAAGTACTATTAAGTACTTACACATTGAAGTCACTAAAGTTACATGGATACAACGAGTGACAAAACCCAACAGGTTATGAGCCCAATAACCGGTGATGCTGATTGGCCTGAACCGCGGGTCAGACCCGAACCCAGAGAACAACTCGCAGAAGAAAAAGAAAACGTAACTGGATCCACCCCATTCGACATTGTCGCACTACGGAAACAAGAAGAAAGTTGTTGCAAGGTAAAGACAGACATCTCTACATCCTACGACAAGTATCAAGCAACAACGCATACAACAGACGACGAAGAACAAATGGTGAATAAGGACACGAGCAGCGACATCCGTGTACCAGAGTTAACGGGCGCTGACGACTGCGCATTATGGAAGTTAAAGCTCAGGGCGAAGTTTGCCGCGCAATGGATGTTAGAGCTTGTGGAAGGCCGCGAAAGATTCGAAGATACTTCGAATCTTTCGCAGCCTATGAGAAACAGTTATGCTGAGCGATGCTGGGATATACGCAACATGAAGGCGTATTTGTTTCTCGTGGACTCACTAAGCGCGAATATCGCATTAAGGCTGAACAATGCGATCGAGACAGGACAGGCGCATCTGCTGTACAATGCGATACTAGCCGAAGTAGATGAGATGCAAGCTTGACGTTCTACAAGAGATGCTGAGCATGGAGTTGCGGAACAACCAACGTATGGAAGACTACATCATCAACATGGTGAAGCTTGCCGTGGAACTAGAGAAGGCTGGTGGCCCAATATCGAATAAAAGGTTTGGCGAGATACTACTGACAAGAGCAGCGAGTGTGTATCCTGAATTGGGTAACGAATATTCAAGAATGAAGGCGCTGAATCCTGGCGCAGAATGAACGCTGGCTCAAGTAAGAAATCGACTTTTTCAAGCAGAAAGGATGTACGACTATAATGGTCAACGACGTGATGGAGCGCGCGGGGTCGCACTACAAGTTTAACAATGTCGAGGCACGCAGGGCGGGCCATGGACCAAGCATGAGAAGTACAAGTACTAATCGAAATATTGAGAAAGCTATAAGGCGAAGCTTATGCCGCGTATGCAATGAACGCGGACACTCTGCACGCGACTGCACTAATGGAAGACGTGTTGATGCGCAACGACAAAGAGGGCGCTCACGTTATAGAAGCAGAAGATAAGCCGAAGCCGTGGAAATAACCACAGAGGTGGTCGTGGCAATGGTCGTCAAAGAAATGAAGGTCGTGGCAAAAACCATTCAAGATATGAAGCACGTGCCAATAGCCGTCCAAGACAAGAAGGACGAGGTTACAGCCAACCAAACCATGGAAGAAAACAAGAATTTGTACTCATGGTTACGACCGATGTGGAGAAAACACCAAAAGACATCATTGAATGGAAGCTAGACTGTGGAAGCCAAGTACATCTATGTGGCGTACGCGATTGTTTTACGCACCTTCAAGAGGTTGAAGGAAGCCAGCTAGTGATGATGAACGGTTCTCATGTCACCGTAAAATAGAAAGAAAGCGTGGTGATCATGATACAAGATGGTAACACATT
This sequence comes from Sclerospora graminicola, assembly GCA_001887855.2. Lineage (NCBI taxonomy): Eukaryota > Oomycota > Peronosporomycetes > Peronosporales > Peronosporaceae > Sclerospora > Sclerospora graminicola. Next base: position 7,968 of record MIQA02021089.1, on the reverse strand, counting down.
AAAACGCTGTATTTTGCAGAACGTATGGTATGTGCCAGGGGCACGAGTCAACTTGATATCGCTGGAACTAATACAAGAGCGAGGCTTTCGAATGACAATCTCGCGCAACCAGAAGGTGTGCTGCTTGAAGAGAGAATGGAGCAGGGACTCGGTGACATTCAAGATAAGATTCATGAAGATGGCGGGTATCTACCGCATGTTCTCCCCTCACCCTGCCCGTATAGCCATGGGAACGTATGGCGTTACGACAACCATTGAAGAAACTAAGAGTGCAAGCAAGAAAGCAAGGAAGGCAGAGGCTAACATGGAGACGTGGCATCGTCGTTACAACCATGTGGGGATGGAGCTACTTCATAAGATGGAAAGCGATAACTTGGTGCAGGGCATTAAGATCAATAAGGAGTTGAACCACTATGATTGTGTTCCGTGTGAAGTATCGAAAACAAGACAAATGCATTATCCATTTAAAACTAAGAAGACCGAAAGACCACTACAACGGCTACACATGGATGTGGATACAATTGAAGAGAAGAGTGCGATATGTGGAAGCAGATATGTCTTGCTTATTGTGGATGAATACTCACGTTACAAGTGGACGTTCCTACTAGACAAGAAGTCAAGTGCAGTAAACAACATTAAGAAGCTAGTTACAAGGTTGAACACAGAGTTTAAACACAAGAGAAGAGTTGTACAAGAATGTTTGCTGATCAAGGAACAGAGCTAATTAATTCCGATCTACAAGAGTATTGCTATCAAAGAGGGATCAAGACACAGACTACAAACGGATACAGCCCACAAGAAAATGGTGTGGCAGAACGATGGAATGGTGTCATCGTAACGACGATTAGGACTCTTGTAGAAGCTACACAACTTCCCTATACCCTATGGGGTGAGTGCCTACTACATGTAGTGGATACATGGAATGTCACAGTATCGAAGACAATTGGAGATCACTCACCACATGAGCTATTGTGTGAAGAACGCCCAGATGTATCACATCTACGAACATGGGGCTGCGTGGTGTTCGTCTACGTACCGGACGGAAGACGTAAGCAAAAAGAGAAGCTGAGAACCAGGACAAGGACAGGGATCCTGCTGGGATACTCATCGAGCACGAAAGGGTACAAGTTCATGGATATTAGAACGGGTGCTGTTTGAACAGCAAGACAAGACAACATACGATCAAAGAAGACTATACAATACAGTCGAAGTACATGGAGATACTTCTCGACAACGCCTATGGTGATGAAGCTAAACAGCTGCCATCTGAACCTCCGTTCGTCAAAATGCGAAAAGACATGAGAAGTCTTGAGTTTGCTGAAGATAATCCGGTGGCAACAAGACAGGATACCAATCTATAACCGGTTGAAGTGTACATCGAGGGCCAGGGGGAGTCGGACTCCACAATGAAGCGTGTAAAAGACACGGATATACGACCTACAAGAAAAAGGAAGCCTAATTCGAAGTACAAGGACTATGTGCAAGTGTATCATGTGACATCCAAGAAGGCAACGAAGCAGAAACTAGCGCAGGGCGCATATGAGGGCTCTACATCGGTGACACAGCCAAAAGACAAGCATCTTGCAGATGAAATCAAGGTACCACAGACCTACAAGCAGGCTATTGCTGATGAGCAGTACGCAGACTACTGGCTAGCTGCTATGCATGAAGAGATGGCATCATTGAAGAAACATGATGTATGGATATTAGTACCGGGAAGGACGAAGTGCAAGGACCACAATGTTATCACGAATCGATGGGTGTATGCACTTAAGAAGGACGAGCAGGGCTACGTGAAACGGTTTAAAGCACGGCTAGTGGTGCATGGATTCAAGCAAGTCTACGGCATAAATTATTACGAGACATATGCACCAGTGATCAGATTTGACACTATTCGAGCGGCACTATACTTTGCGCTACAGCGAAGATGGGTGGTACTACAATATGATGTGAAGACAGCCTTCTTACATGGAGACTTACAGGAAGAAGTTCTCATGGAACAGCCGAGTGGCTTTGAAGACAACAAACAAGACTATGTGTGCAAGTTAGTCAAGGCTCTCTATGGATTAAAACAAGCTCCTAACGTATGGAATTGCAAGCTACATGATCGACTACGACGTCTACACTTTGTTCGAGTCGAGTGCGACTGGGGCCTGTACGCCCGATTCCAAGAGGGGGAGATTGATATGCTGCTCACTGTATACGTGGATGATCTATTGCTCATGGGAAATGAAGCTGATTGTGATCAAGTAAGGACACAACTCAAGGAAGTGTTTGAACTGGTAGAGCTTGGACCAGTCAAGTATCTATTGGGTGTCGAGGTGACGATAGACCGACATGCCAAGACTATATTCTTCAGTCAAGAAGCATACATTGTGGAAATATTAAAGCGGTTCCATCTGGCGACGTGTAACCCAGCGCCAACACCTGAAGCGGCGACGTATACCGTCACTAATAAGGAAGATACTCGTGAACAGCCATACCGAGAGGCAGTTGGAGCACTGCAGTACTTGGTATCGGGCTCACGGCCGGACATTGCGCATGCTGTGAGAAGGTTGGGGCAATATTTGAGCAACCATACGGCAGAACATTATGCACAAGCGAAACGAGTTTTCAGATACCTACAAGGAACCAAGGACTTTGGATTGCTGATGGTGATACGACAAGGACCTGTAGAAGCAGTTGAATTAACTGTCTACACGGATGCAGACTATGCTAACGATAAAGAAGATCGAAGAAGCATCAGCGGCTACGTAACAATGATGGATGGAGCTGTGATCGGCTATGGATCACGTAAACAAGGAATCAATGCACTAAGCACCATGGAAGCTGAATACTATGCGATGCATGAAGGTGTAAGGGACTTGCAGTTGGTACACAAGTTATGCAAGGTGTTAAAGGTCAAGACACAAACACCAAAGATATATTGCGACAACATGGTAGCCATATATCTCACGAAGAAGCCTAGTAAACATCATCACGTCAAGCACATTGAGAACAAGTATCATTACGTGAGGACATTGATACAAGAAGAAAGGCTTAAGACGGAATATGTGCCGACAAACAATCAAGTGGCAGATATAATGACCAAGACACTAGAGCGTGTAAAGTTTCCGCGTTTTCGAACGATGTTAGGCGTCGTCCCACGCATAGAGAAGGCAGACGACCAGTTTCAAGACAATCTACTTGAAGCAACTAAAGGAGGAGCAACTACAGACTTACGTGCAGGGCGCGTTCAAGTGACGGGCAGAGGCAGAGACCCAGGCACCGTCCTCTGGATGGGACTCAGAGCTGTGAAGCACAAACCTTACGACATGTGATCCCTTCCAGACACCAGGTCGATGGGGAGTGTCAGATATCCGGATACCGGATAAACGATCAAGTTGCTGAAAGGACACATAAAGGAAAGACACCCAAGACGCAGGGACGTCAAGGAGGTGCGACGCAGGGCGTCTACCGCAGGGCGGTTACATACATAATGGGATGCAGAGCACCCAGACGCAGGGCGTCTACCGCAGGGCGGTTACATACATAATGGGTGCAGGGCATCCAGACGCAGGGCGTCTACCGCAGGGCGGTTACATACATAATGGGTGCAGGGCATCCAGACGCAGGGCGTCTACCGCAGGGCGGTTACATATACAATGGGATGCAGAGCACCCAGACGCAGGGCGTCTACCGCAGGACGGTTATGAAGTTAAAGGCAACTTCAACTTCAACATATATTTAGATATTTGTATATGCATATTATATTCATGTTTAACTAATTTAAAATAGGGCGTGCAAGGTGAGGTGTCAGTTGACAATCTCACAGGTGGAGCGAAGGGCGCTGCACACCTCACCTTGAGTCCCCGGGGCCATTCAGGCACCGACCGTAACGGGGTTAACACTTTCACTGTCCTACAGAATAGACTGTAGAAGTGCATAGTAATAGCAGGTAACTCTGCTTTACTATTAGTAGTACTATTACTAATACTACTTAAGTACTATTAGGTACTTACACATTGAAGTCACTAAAGTGACATGGATACAACGAGTGACAAAACCCAACAGCGGTCCAGACCAGCATTTGGGTCGGGACAGCAGAAACGTTTTCCTCCTCGAGCTGAACAGGACTACCCCAGACGGAAGTGCACCCATTGTGGTTCCATCACGCATGATGACTGAAGCTGCTGATAATGGCAGACCTGCAAGAAGTGCAAGAGGAAGGGCCATCCAGCTGAACACTGCCTGTTCACCTGCAAGACTTGCGGAGAGGTGCACGAGGCTGGACTCTGCCCAATCGAGGAGTTCTACAACCAGATGAAGAAGTGGTATGTCCCGACCAAACATGCTGGAATGTTGCCACCGGAGGTGGAGAAGATGTTAAACTAGATCGCTCGCCAGGTTGGAATCTGGTTCGAGCCGAGCGGTCTAGTGTTAGTATCTATGCATATGTCGGTAAGGAGGATAATCAAGAAGCAAAGCAAAGCGTACCGACAATACGTGTAAGTTTGATGATCTGGTCCCCGGGCAGCACGGCTGACCCCTTCCTGGTGAGCAGTATACGGACGGTCGAATATTCTTGGTCTGAAGTGGTTATGGATTTGAATTTATTACCCGGATAATCACGGGGTTACTGGAAAAACCATTCGCCGGATAAGTGGCTCAAACAGGCCAAAGCCGATGGTAAGATTAATAACCAGAAGGCCACTTTGCTTTTTTGACTCTAGCGCGAAAGTGTCCATCGTCGACAACACCTTTGCTCGTAAGGTTGGGTGTGAAAAAGATGAGACAAAGCGGAAGAGTGTATCGGTATTGGAGAAAGTTCATACATTACCCAAGAAAGCACAAGATTACACTGGCCGGGTCGTTTGTATACTATTTACCGCCTAGGTAAGAAGGCTAGCCGACCAGGACGCAATTCTTGGAATTGACTTTATGATCCTTGCCGGCATACGACTGGACTTATCTCATGGCAAATTGACGTTGTCTGACGAGGTGCAGATCCAGCTGGCTGGACGGCGGCATCTATACGGTGCCCACGTCCAGTTTCTTAAGTTGTAACGGTGCCACTGGGAAGGACGGTAGGACTCTGCGACCACACGACCGGCGGCATAAGTTTTGGCTAACTAGGGGCGAATGTCGGGTGCCCTCGTTCTTTAAAGGGGAAGGTCCATCTCAATTACATAGGCGTGACCAACATCTCAGAGCAGCCCCTCACCTTGCTGATGATGTCATCATTGGAATGTGGCTTGCCGAAGACAAAGTGCCCCGCCGGCCAGGTTACGTCACCATTGGCTCAAGACGCTATATCGAGTGGCAACAACCAGGCGACCACGGATTTAGTAGTCTGCGGAGGAAGGACCGACACCTATGGTGGCCAAACCGGAGTAACGAACACCTTTTCGAATATTGACGCGGAGCCGGCCATCGCCAAGTCAAGTTGGACGTGCTGTCCGAAACCCTGCACCAGTAGCCGAACTGGTCTTGCCCACATCGTCTAAGACAAATGAACAGCTGGGTAAGGTAGTGAGGCAAGTCGGGGACACATGTTTGACCGCCTCTGACGCTGGTCTGCCCTGCGGGGAGGACGACGCTGAATTGATTAACCCTGGCCTGACTCGGATTAGTCGAATTCGACCAGGATGGGGGAAACCTGACCAGGATTCGGAATTAGCCGAAGCTGACCAGGATGGGAGACCAGGTCAGCCCGAGTGTAGCTGGATGGAATCCCTCTCGGATGATACTGTCGAAAGGTCGGAGGTGAATGATGCAGCTGGTTAAGCGGAGGCACCTTCGACGCAAGACAAAAGTTCTGTTGGGACCGAGACTGAGGCCGACCAGGTCTGCATTCACGAAGGGGGCGACCTGTATGTTGAAGGCATGGAGGATCAAATGGCAGTGCAACCTGAGTTGACTCTCCGCAAGATCGACCCGGACGGGAATGTGGTGGAGCCGATTTTCAGATCCATGACAGAAGTCTTGGGTGGAATCCGGATACCCACTGGCCCGGACGACAAACTATCGGAGGGGGTACTCCGTTGATCCTGATCAGCATCAGAATCAGATGAATCACCGTTGTGGTGACCGAACTGATCCTCCCGGTCATCTGACCGGTCTTCATGCGCGTCAGGATCTATATCTATCTTCATCTCACCTTGTGTACCCGTTGATCGGGGGTGGTTACACTCACTTAGGTGGACTCGGTGACGAAAACGATGATCTTGATCAGGTCGGAGGGGATGATCTTCTCGAGACGGGGGGTGTCCTCGGGTGGAAATCTTCACCGGAGAACGGGTTGGGGTCGAAACTTAATCAGTATCTAGGCACTGATCAGGAAAGTTCGTCTGATCAGGCCAGCCGATGAGAGAGAGATATACCAAGAAAACGCAATCAATCCACGATCTTCCACAGTAATCCACAAACGTTATCTCCACAAAACCTTACCAATATCAATAACGTGTTCTAAACACGTGCGCGTGGGCGGTGAGGCTTGATCACCTAAACAAACCCGTTGGGGGTCTTCCGGTAAGCCAAAATGCGTCTAAGCGCGTCTTAACCGGGAAATAGTTGAGCAAGAGGGGACTAGTTAAACCTGTACTCCCAATGACCGCAACTCGTGGCGGAGCGACTCTTTGCTTAGGGGGAAAATCAAAACCTGTTATTATATATGCAATGTCCTATACCTAGTGTACCATGCACCAACTCATGCCTGATTTATACTTCGACCCTGTTCACTTCGTTGCACGGTTGCATATCACCACCTTACCCATCCTGGCTGCACCTTCAAGCTGATCTGTACCACTTCTGCCCTTATCACGGCCGGACTTCTATAACGATCTTCAACCATCCCGATCTTCGATAAACAACTTGGAAACCACTTGAGACCTGCCCTTCTGACGCTTGTTCACTTCATATCCAGCCCGACTTAATCGAGAACTTCACCTGCCTTCGCCTCTGGACGCCGGTTTGAGGCAGATCAGCCCCGATCATGATCGGCATAGCGATCAGCCGAGTGATCGGGCAGTGATCAGGGCGATCAGCCCTTGATCACTTCGGAAACTCTCTGGGTCACCGTCACAACGACTTTATTCGCCCGCCCAGCCATACTCCTGACCTCCATCCCCTGTCGGGGTAACCATATCACATCAATTTCAGCCAATCGGGCCTGATCGGGCCTTCCTACATCATTCCTGGACAAATCCATCGGTCATCATCACTTGCCTTGAGTTGACATCACTCGCACGACTCGCCATTCCGCATGCCCCATTCCATTCCACATCTGATCTTCGTATTTTGAGGCATAATCGGTTCGCTTGGCCGATCGGGCCGGAACTTCGTATCATATCACCTTCAACATCTGCACTGTTCATAGTTCGGCCCGATAACTGTCTCTGACGTGCCACATCATCGTTGTTGCGGTATCTTAACTTGTCTCTGCCGATCTTGTCGTACATCCACGTAAACTCCACTTAATAAACGTTATCCCGATCGCGATCGTGATCTTCGCTGTTCCGTTAGTATCCGGGACCGGGCGTAGTAACTGTGCTTGGCTCATTCCTTCATATCGCGAGCACCCGTTGTCCACTACCTTTTCGTCGTATGCTCGATCAGCCTTTCCCACCTATCAACTGTCTCACGTTGACTGGTGTTCCATCGTCACCAATCAACGGCCATGTGTGGTCCACCTCATTCTCAACATTTTTTCTGATCGCTTTACCACATGAACACTCCAGAAGAGATTAGCAGGTTGAAGGATATCATATGGAAAAGGAGACATGTGCTGATCGTCCCGGGTAATGAGCTTCTGTGGTGGAGCCGATTTCCAAATCCATGACCGAAGTCGTGGGTGGAATCCGGATACCCACTGGCCCGGACGACCAACTATCGGAGGGGGTACTCCGTCGATCCTGATCAGCATCGGAATCAGATGAATCACCATTGTGGTGACTGATCTGATCCTCCCGGTCATCTGGTCGGTCTTCA
>MIQA02021088.1:0-16506 GCA_001887855.2 Sclerospora graminicola | reverse complement strand
AAGGATAGACCACGTTTTGAAGAAGAAGAAGAAAAGATTGATAGCCTATCACATAAGGCGATCTGGAGCGTGCTTACCACCTTAGAGAGTTGGGTAGTTCTTGCGGACAGATGGGGTCCAGAAGATAACCCGACCCAAAATCCTGGGTGGAATAAAGGTTCCCGTTTCTCCCCTATCTTTTTCAAGTGGCCACGTAGCCCTTATAAGAGGACTGTTTGACCGCCGACACCAATACCGGTGCTCTTGACCCGAACCAGTTATTCGACCAGGAGGCGGACAAGCTAAAAGAAGCATCCGGTGGGCTTCACGACTGCCTGATACCGCTAGTGGGTCGCTCTCAACCTCAAAAGATGGCAGCAACAGCAAATGCGACCCCACCTTCACAACCGGTAGCAGGCAGACTAGCTGGGATACATTCAGGTTCTTTTAAATACGAGTCTGCCCCTTCGGAGGTAGATTCGACGCATTCATCTGTGGATATTACCAGTATGACGCTTGGTCTTAGGGGAGCAGCACGCCTGGCAATGGCCACCAAGTTTGGAGAAAACGAAGATCCAGGTGTTCCCGATCGGAAAGAGGTCAGACAGCATAATGTCCGGACCCCGAAGACGGCGGCGGATCCAGACCCAAAAGGCGAAGTCGTGGATTTGGGAATTAAGAACGAATCCCAAACCGGTCCCTAAGCTGGTCCCCAGGTTACTTCTCGAGTTGGTTTCAAGCTGGGCCTCAGGTGCCGGACCACCTTCAGAATATGTTTTCGGCCATGATACAAAGGTACTCGGAGGAGCAGCGTCGGTCCAATGCTGTCCGCTCCAGTCCAGGACCACATGACCAACCTGCCCACCGGGAAAGACGGGGGCCTGGGCCAGTCCAGCATTATGGAAGGGGATCGGTAGACGAAGACATGGAATCAGTGCAGTCGAGACAGAGTGTGTCACATCCTGATCCGCCTAGTCGCCGGCCTGGTCGCCGACCCGGACGGCCACCGAATAACAAGCCGCCACTCACGGATGTGGACATAGAGTCCGTCAAGCCAGCCAGGTGCCACTATGATCCGGGTGACCTTGATCCAGGAATATCTCGCCGAGCCAATATGGCATCAGTCCAGGCTTTCGACCCGGACTCAGGTGCAATCACCAGGGTCCGGATGTCAGCTACGTCCGAGCCGAAAGATTTTACTGGACGAGACTTGGACGAAGACCAGGCCCGAGGATGGCTAAGCAAGACGAAGTCTAAATTCCTCAGAGATCGTTCACCGGACTATGAGAAATGCTTAATGTTCGGAGATCTGATGAAGAGACCAGCAAAAATCTGGATCCAGCAGCTTAGCCGAGAAGTCCAAAATGATAGGAAACAACTGGTTGAAGCATTTGGTGAACAATACTGTGGATGGGGATGTCAGTAGCGCGTCAGTACTTCCTACCAAAAAGAGAACAGACAAGACTTTTTTGGAATATCCCCATCGTTTGATGCTAGCCGGTCGGAAGCTGCTCAGGAACGTGTGGGACACCTCATCAGTGTGCTGGACGACCTGGAATTGGCAGACCAGCTCACGCTGCTACGACTAAAAAATACTACGGAGCTAGAACTGACGCTACGGACTTAACAGATGGCGAAGAAGCGAGGTCTCAAGGCAGCAGTTGGAATGGGCAGGTACAGTTCACGCTTTAACCTGGATCAAGGAAGCAAGTCGCCATCGACCAGGATATCCCGTGCTGTTCGTATGGTTGCAAGGGAGTCGGATGCAACCAGTTCGGGAGAGGAATACCAGCGGTCTGAGGTCTAATCGGAAGGGGAAAGGTACCGGTATCTGTTCTCAGCGGAAGCTGGTCAGTGGTTGTCATATATCCGGATCGGATAAACGACCAAGTTGCTGAAAGGACACATAAAGGAAAGACACCCAAGACGCAGGGACGTCAAGGAGGTGCGACGCAGGGCGTCAACCGCAGGGCGGTTACATACATAATGGGTGCAGGGCATCCAGACGCAGGGCGTCTACCGCAGGGCGGTTACATATACAATGGGATGCAGAGCACCCAGACGCAGGGCGTCTACCGCAGGACGGTTATGAAGTTAAAGGCAACTTCAACTTCAACATATATTTAGATATTTGTATATGCATATTATATTCATGTTTAACTAATTTAAAATAGGGCGTGCAAGGTGAGGTGTCAGTTGACAATCTCACAGGTGGAGCGAAGGGCGCTGCACACCTCACCTTGAGTCCCCGGGGCCATTCAGGCACCGACCGTAACGGGGTTAACACTTTCACTGTCCTACAGAATAGACTGTAGAAGTGCATAGTAATAGCAGGTAACTCTGCTTTACTATTAGTAGTACTATTACTAATACTACTTAAGTACTATTAAGTACTTACACATTGAAGTCACTAAAGTTACATGGATACAACGAGTGACAAAACCCAACAGGTTATGAGCCCAATAACCGGTGATGCTGATTGGCCTGAACCGCGGGTCAGACCCGAACCCAGAGAACAACTCGCAGAAGAAAAAGAAAACGTAACTGGATCCACCCCATTCGACATTGTCGCACTACGGAAACAAGAAGAAAGTTGTTGCAAGGTAAAGACAGACATCTCTACATCCTACGACAAGTATCAAGCAACAACGCATACAACAGACGACGAAGAACAAATGGTGAATAAGGACACGAGCAGCGACATCCGTGTACCAGAGTTAACGGGCGCTGACGACTGCGCATTATGGAAGTTAAAGCTCAGGGCGAAGTTTGCCGCGCAATGGATGTTAGAGCTTGTGGAAGGCCGCGAAAGATTCGAAGATACTTCGAATCTTTCGCAGCCTATGAGAAACAGTTATGCTGAGCGATGCTGGGATATACGCAACATGAAGGCGTATTTGTTTCTCGTGGACTCACTAAGCGCGAATATCGCATTAAGGCTGAACAATGCGATCGAGACAGGACAGGCGCATCTGCTGTACAATGCGATACTAGCCGAAGTAGATGAGATGCAAGCTTGACGTTCTACAAGAGATGCTGAGCATGGAGTTGCGGAACAACCAACGTATGGAAGACTACATCATCAACATGGTGAAGCTTGCCGTGGAACTAGAGAAGGCTGGTGGCCCAATATCGAATAAAAGGTTTGGCGAGATACTACTGACAAGAGCAGCGAGTGTGTATCCTGAATTGGGTAACGAATATTCAAGAATGAAGGCGCTGAATCCTGGCGCAGAATGAACGCTGGCTCAAGTAAGAAATCGACTTTTTCAAGCAGAAAGGATGTACGACTATAATGGTCAACGACGTGATGGAGCGCGCGGGGTCGCACTACAAGTTTAACAATGTCGAGGCACGCAGGGCGGGCCATGGACCAAGCATGAGAAGTACAAGTACTAATCGAAATATTGAGAAAGCTATAAGGCGAAGCTTATGCCGCGTATGCAATGAACGCGGACACTCTGCACGCGACTGCACTAATGGAAGACGTGTTGATGCGCAACGACAAAGAGGGCGCTCACGTTATAGAAGCAGAAGATAAGCCGAAGCCGTGGAAATAACCACAGAGGTGGTCGTGGCAATGGTCGTCAAAGAAATGAAGGTCGTGGCAAAAACCATTCAAGATATGAAGCACGTGCCAATAGCCGTCCAAGACAAGAAGGACGAGGTTACAGCCAACCAAACCATGGAAGAAAACAAGAATTTGTACTCATGGTTACGACCGATGTGGAGAAAACACCAAAAGACATCATTGAATGGAAGCTAGACTGTGGAAGCCAAGTACATCTATGTGGCGTACGCGATTGTTTTACGCACCTTCAAGAGGTTGAAGGAAGCCAGCTAGTGATGATGAACGGTTCTCATGTCACCGTAAAATAGAAAGAAAGCGTGGTGATCATGATACAAGATGGTAACACATTAAAACGCTGTATTTTGCAGAACGTATGGTATGTGCCAGGGGCACGAGTCAACTTGATATCGCTGGAACTAATACAAGAGCGAGGCTTTCGAATGACAATCTCGCGCAACCAGAAGGTGTGCTGCTTGAAGAGAGAATGGAGCAGGGACTCGGTGACATTCAAGATAAGATTCATGAAGATGGCGGGTATCTACCGCATGTTCTCCCCTCACCCTGCCCGTATAGCCATGGGAACGTATGGCGTTACGACAACCATTGAAGAAACTAAGAGTGCAAGCAAGAAAGCAAGGAAGGCAGAGGCTAACATGGAGACGTGGCATCGTCGTTACAACCATGTGGGGATGGAGCTACTTCATAAGATGGAAAGCGATAACTTGGTGCAGGGCATTAAGATCAATAAGGAGTTGAACCACTATGATTGTGTTCCGTGTGAAGTATCGAAAACAAGACAAATGCATTATCCATTTAAAACTAAGAAGACCGAAAGACCACTACAACGGCTACACATGGATGTGGATACAATTGAAGAGAAGAGTGCGATATGTGGAAGCAGATATGTCTTGCTTATTGTGGATGAATACTCACGTTACAAGTGGACGTTCCTACTAGACAAGAAGTCAAGTGCAGTAAACAACATTAAGAAGCTAGTTACAAGGTTGAACACAGAGTTTAAACACAAGAGAAGAGTTGTGCAAGAATGTTTGCTGATCAAGGGACAGAGCTGATTAATTCCGATCTACAAGAGTATTGCTGTCAAAGAGGGATCAAGACACAGACTACAAACGGATACAGCCCACAAGAAAATGGTGTGGCAGAGCGATGGAATGGTGTCATCGTAATGACGATTAGGACTCTTGTAGAAGCTACACAACTTCCCTATACTCTATGGGGTGAGTGCCTACTACATGTAGTGGATACATGGAATGTCACAGTATCGAAGACAATTGGAGATCACTCACCACATGAGCTATTGTGTGAAGAACGCCCAGATGTGTCACATCTACGGACATGGGGCTGCGTGGTGTTCGTCTATGTACCGGATGGAAGACGTAAGCAAAAAGAGAAGCTGAGAACCAGGATAAGGACAGGGATCCTGCTGGGATACTCATTGAGTACGAAAGGGTACAAGTTCATGGATATTAGAACGGGTGCTGTTTGAACAGCAAGACAAGACAACATACGATCAAAGAAGATTATACAATACAGTCGAAGTACATGGAGATACTTCTTGACAATGCCTATGGTGATGAAGCTAGACAGCTGCCATCTGAACCTCCGTTCGTCAAATTGCGGAAAGACATGAGAAGTCTTGAGTTTGCTGAAGATAATCCGGTGGCAACAAGACAGGATACCAGTCTATAACCGGTTGAAGTGTACATCGAGGGTCAGGGGGAGTTGGACTCCACAATGAAGCGTGTACAAGACATACGACCTACAAGAAAACGGAGGCCTAATTCGAAGTACAAGGACTATGTGCAAGTGTATCATGTGATATCCAAGAAGGCAAGGAAGCAGAAGCTAGCGCAGGGCGCATATGAGGGCTACGTGACACAGCCAAAAGACAAGCTTCTTGCAGATGAGATCAAGGTACCACAGACCTACAAGCAGGCTATTGCTGATGAGCAGTACGCCGACTACTGGCTAGCTGCTATGCATGAAGAGATGGCATCATTGAAGAAACATGATGTATGGATATTAGTACCGGGAAGGACGAAGTGCAAGGACCACAATGTTATCACGATTCGATGGGTGTATGCACTTAAGAGGGACGAGCAGGGCTACGTGAAACGGTTTAAAGCACGGCTAGTGGTGCATGGATTCAAGCAAGTCTACGGCATAAATTATTACGAGACATATGCACCAGTGATCAGATTCGACACTATTCGAGCGGCACTATACTTTGCGCTACAGCGAAGATGGGTGGTACTACAATATGATGTGAAGACAGCCTTCTTACATGGAGACTTACAGGAAGAAGTTCTCATGGAACAGCCGAGTGGCTTTGAAGACAACAAACAAGACTATGTGTGCAAGTTAGTCAAGGCTCTCTATGGATTAAAACAAGCTCCTAACGTATGGAATTGCAAGTTACATGATCGACTACGACGTCTACACTTTGTTCGAGTCGAGTGCGACTGGGGCCTGTACGCCCGATTCCAAGAGGGGGAGATTGATATGCTGCTCACTGTATATGTGGATGATCTATTGCTCATGGGAAATGAAGCTGATTGTGATCAAGTAAGGACACAACTCAAGGAAGTGTTTGATTTGGTAGAGCTTGGACCAGTCAAGTATCTATTGTGTGTCGAGGTGATGATAGACCGACATGCCGTGACTATATTCTTTCGTCAAGAAGTATATGTTGTGGAAATATTAAAGCGGTTCCATCTGTCGACGTGTAATCCAGCGCCAACACCTGAAGCGGCGACGTATACCGTCACTAATAAGGAAGATACTCGTGAACAGCCATACCGAGAGGCAGTTGGAGCACTTCAGTACTTGGTATCGGGCTCACGGCCGGACATTGCGCATGCTGTGAGAAGGTTGGGGCAATATTTGAGCAACCATACGGCAGAACATTATGCACAAGCGAAATGAGTTTTCAGATACCTACAAGGAACCAAGGACTTTGGTTTGCTGATGGTGATACGCCAAGGACCTGTAGAAGCAGTTGAATTAACTGTCTACACGGATGCAGACTATGCTAACGATAAAGAAGATTGAAGAAGCATTGTCGGCTACGTAACAATGATGGATGGAGCTGTGATCGGCTATGGATCACGTAAACAAGGAATCAATGCACTAAGCACCATGGAAGCTGAATACTATGCGATGCATGAAGGTGTAAGGGACTTGCAGTTGGTACACAAGTTATGCAAGGTGTTAAAGGTCAAGACACAAACACCGAAGATATATTGCGACAACATGGTAGCCATATATCTTACGAAGAAGCCTGGTAAACATCATCACGTCAAGCACATTGAGAACAAGTATCATTACGTGAGGACATTGATACAAGAAGGCTTAATTCGGAATATGTGTCGACACACAATCAAGTGGCAGATATAATGACCAAGGCACTAGAGCGTGTAAAGTTTCCGCGTTTTCGAACGATGTTAGGCGTCGTGCCACGCATGGCGAAGGCAGACGACCAGTTTCAAGACAATCTACTTGAAGCAATTAAAGGAGGAGCAACTACAGACTTACGTGCAGGGCGCGTTCAAGTGACGGGCAGAGGCAGGGACCCAGGCACCGTCTTCTGGGTGGGACTCAGAGCTGTGAAGCACAAACCTTACGACATGTGATCCCTTCCAGTCACCAGGTCGATGGGGAGTGTCAGATATCCGGATACCGGATAAGCGATCAAGTTGCTGAAAGGACAGGAAAGACACCCAAGACGCAGGGACGTCAAGGAGGTGCGACGCAGGGCGTCTACCGCAGGGCGGTTATGTATATAATGATGCAGGGCATCCAGTCGCAGGGAGTCTACCGAAGGGCGGTTACATATACAATGGGATACAGAGCACCCAGATGCAGGGCGTCTACCAGGGCGGTTACATACATAATGGGTGCAGGGCATCCAGACGCAGGGCGTCTACCGCAGGGCGGTTACATATACAATGGGATGCAGAGCACCCAGACGCAGGGCGTCTACCGCAGGACGGTTATGAAGTTAAAGGCAACTTCAACTTCAACATATATTTAGATATTTGTATATGCATATTATATTCATGTTTAACTAATTTAAAATAGGGCGTGCAAGGTGAGGTGTCAGTTGACAATCTCACAGGTGGAGCGAAGGGCGCTGCACACCTCACCTTGAGTCCCCGGGGCCATTCAGGCACCGACCGTAACGGGGTTAACACTTTCACTGTCCTACAGAATAGACTGTAGAAGTGCATAGTAATAGCAGGTAACTCTGCTTTACTATTAGTAGTACTATTACTAATACTACTTAAGTACTATTAGGTACTTACACATTGAAGTCACTAAAGTGACATGGATACAACGAGTGACAAAACCCAACAGCGGTCCAGACCAGCATTTGGGTCGGGACAGCAGAAACGTTTTCCTCCTCGAGCTGAACAGGACTACCCCAGACGGAAGTGCACCCATTGTGGTTCCATCACGCATGATGACTGAAGCTGCTGATAATGGCAGACCTGCAAGAAGTGCAAGAGGAAGGGCCATCCAGCTGAACACTGCCTGTTCACCTGCAAGACTTGCGGAGAGGTGCACGAGGCTGGACTCTGCCCAATCGAGGAGTTCTACAACCAGATGAAGAAGTGGTATGTCCCGACCAAACATGCTGGAATGTTGCCACCGGAGGTGGAGAAGATGTTAAACTAGATCGCTCGCCAGGTTGGAATCTGGTTCGAGCCGAGCGGTCTAGTGTTAGTATCTATGCATATGTCGGTAAGGAGGATAATCAAGAAGCAAAGCAAAGCGTACCGACAATACGTGTAAGTTTGATGATCTGGTCCCCGGGCAGCACGGCTGACCCCTTCCTGGTGAGCAGTATACGGACGGTCGAATATTCTTGGTCTGAAGTGGTTATGGATTTGAATTTATTACCCGGATAATCACGGGGTTACTGGAAAAACCATTCGCCGGATAAGTGGCTCAAACAGGCCAAAGCCGATGGTAAGATTAATAACCAGAAGGCCACTTTGCTTTTTTGACTCTAGCGCGAAAGTGTCCATCGTCGACAACACCTTTGCTCGTAAGGTTGGGTGTGAAAAAGATGAGACAAAGCGGAAGAGTGTATCGGTATTGGAGAAAGTTCATACATTACCCAAGAAAGCACAAGATTACACTGGCCGGGTCGTTTGTATACTATTTACCGCCTAGGTAAGAAGGCTAGCCGACCAGGACGCAATTCTTGGAATTGACTTTATGATCCTTGCCGGCATACGACTGGACTTATCTCATGGCAAATTGACGTTGTCTGACGAGGTGCAGATCCAGCTGGCTGGACGGCGGCATCTATACGGTGCCCACGTCCAGTTTCTTAAGTTGTAACGGTGCCACTGGGAAGGACGGTAGGACTCTGCGACCACACGACCGGCGGCATAAGTTTTGGCTAACTAGGGGCGAATGTCGGGTGCCCTCGTTCTTTAAAGGGGAAGGTCCATCTCAATTACATAGGCGTGACCAACATCTCAGAGCAGCCCCTCACCTTGCTGATGATGTCATCATTGGAATGTGGCTTGCCGAAGACAAAGTGCCCCGCCGGCCAGGTTACGTCACCATTGGCTCAAGACGCTATATCGAGTGGCAACAACCAGGCGACCACGGATTTAGTAGTCTGCGGAGGAAGGACCGACACCTATGGTGGCCAAACCGGAGTAACGAACACCTTTTCGAATATTGACGCGGAGCCGGCCATCGCCAAGTCAAGTTGGACGTGCTGTCCGAAACCCTGCACCAGTAGCCGAACTGGTCTTGCCCACATCGTCTAAGACAAATGAACAGCTGGGTAAGGTAGTGAGGCAAGTCGGGGACACATGTTTGACCGCCTCTGACGCTGGTCTGCCCTGCGGGGAGGACGACGCTGAATTGATTAACCCTGGCCTGACTCGGATTAGTCGAATTCGACCAGGATGGGGGAAACCTGACCAGGATTCGGAATTAGCCGAAGCTGACCAGGATGGGAGACCAGGTCAGCCCGAGTGTAGCTGGATGGAATCCCTCTCGGATGATACTGTCGAAAGGTCGGAGGTGAATGATGCAGCTGGTTAAGCGGAGGCACCTTCGACGCAAGACAAAAGTTCTGTTGGGACCGAGACTGAGGCCGACCAGGTCTGCATTCACGAAGGGGGCGACCTGTATGTTGAAGGCATGGAGGATCAAATGGCAGTGCAACCTGAGTTGACTCTCCGCAAGATCGACCCGGACGGGAATGTGGTGGAGCCGATTTTCAGATCCATGACAGAAGTCTTGGGTGGAATCCGGATACCCACTGGCCCGGACGACAAACTATCGGAGGGGGTACTCCGTTGATCCTGATCAGCATCAGAATCAGATGAATCACCGTTGTGGTGACCGAACTGATCCTCCCGGTCATCTGACCGGTCTTCATGCGCGTCAGGATCTATATCTATCTTCATCTCACCTTGTGTACCCGTTGATCGGGGGTGGTTACACTCACTTAGGTGGACTCGGTGACGAAAACGATGATCTTGATCAGGTCGGAGGGGATGATCTTCTCGAGACGGGGGGTGTCCTCGGGTGGAAATCTTCACCGGAGAACGGGTTGGGGTCGAAACTTAATCAGTATCTAGGCACTGATCAGGAAAGTTCGTCTGATCAGGCCAGCCGATGAGAGAGAGATATACCAAGAAAACGCAATCAATCCACGATCTTCCACAGTAATCCACAAACGTTATCTCCACAAAACCTTACCAATATCAATAACGTGTTCTAAACACGTGCGCGTGGGCGGTGAGGCTTGATCACCTAAACAAACCCGTTGGGGGTCTTCCGGTAAGCCAAAATGCGTCTAAGCGCGTCTTAACCGGGAAATAGTTGAGCAAGAGGGGACTAGTTAAACCTGTACTCCCAATGACCGCAACTCGTGGCGGAGCGACTCTTTGCTTAGGGGGAAAATCAAAACCTGTTATTATATATGCAATGTCCTATACCTAGTGTACCATGCACCAACTCATGCCTGATTTATACTTCGACCCTGTTCACTTCGTTGCACGGTTGCATATCACCACCTTACCCATCCTGGCTGCACCTTCAAGCTGATCTGTACCACTTCTGCCCTTATCACGGCCGGACTTCTATAACGATCTTCAACCATCCCGATCTTCGATAAACAACTTGGAAACCACTTGAGACCTGCCCTTCTGACGCTTGTTCACTTCATATCCAGCCCGACTTAATCGAGAACTTCACCTGCCTTCGCCTCTGGACGCCGGTTTGAGGCAGATCAGCCCCGATCATGATCGGCATAGCGATCAGCCGAGTGATCGGGCAGTGATCAGGGCGATCAGCCCTTGATCACTTCGGAAACTCTCTGGGTCACCGTCACAACGACTTTATTCGCCCGCCCAGCCATACTCCTGACCTCCATCCCCTGTCGGGGTAACCATATCACATCAATTTCAGCCAATCGGGCCTGATCGGGCCTTCCTACATCATTCCTGGACAAATCCATCGGTCATCATCACTTGCCTTGAGTTGACATCACTCGCACGACTCGCCATTCCGCATGCCCCATTCCATTCCACATCTGATCTTCGTATTTTGAGGCATAATCGGTTCGCTTGGCCGATCGGGCCGGAACTTCGTATCATATCACCTTCAACATCTGCACTGTTCATAGTTCGGCCCGATAACTGTCTCTGACGTGCCACATCATCGTTGTTGCGGTATCTTAACTTGTCTCTGCCGATCTTGTCGTACATCCACGTAAACTCCACTTAATAAACGTTATCCCGATCGCGATCGTGATCTTCGCTGTTCCGTTAGTATCCGGGACCGGGCGTAGTAACTGTGCTTGGCTCATTCCTTCATATCGCGAGCACCCGTTGTCCACTACCTTTTCGTCGTATGCTCGATCAGCCTTTCCCACCTATCAACTGTCTCACGTTGACTGGTGTTCCATCGTCACCAATCAACGGCCATGTGTGGTCCACCTCATTCTCAACATTTTTTCTGATCGCTTTACCACATGAACACTCCAGAAGAGATTAGCAAGTTGAAGGATATCATATGGAAAAGGAGACATGTGCTGATCGTCCCGGGTAATGAGCTTCTGTGGTGGAGCCGATTTCCAAATCCATGACCGAAGTCGTGGGTGGAATCCGGATACCCACTGGCCCGGACGACCAACTATCGGAGGGGGTACTCCGTCGATCCTGATAAGCATCGGAATCAGATGAATCACCATTGTGATGACTGATCTGATCCTCCCGGTCATCTGGCCGGTCTTCATGCTCGTCAGGATCTATGTTTAACTTCATCTCACCTTATGTACCCGTCGATCGGGGCTGATTACACTCACTTAGGTGGACTCGGTGACGAAAAGGATGATCTTGATCAGGTCGGAGGGTTTGACCTTCTCGAGACGGGGGATGTCCTCGGATGGAAATCTTCACCAGAGAACGGGTTGGGGTCGACACTTATTCAGTATCTAGGCACTGATCAGGAAAGTTCGTCTGATCAGGCCAGCCAATGAGAGAGAGATATAACGAAACCAAGAAAATGCGATCAATCCACGATCTTCCACAGTAATCCACAAACGTTATCTCCACAAAACCTTTACCAATATTATTAACGTGTTCCAAACACGTGCGCGTTGCGGGTGAGGTTCGATCACCTAAAACAAACCCGTCGGGGGTCTTCCGGTAAGCCAAAATGCGTCTAAGCGCGTCTTAACCGGGAAATAGATGAGCAAGAGGGGACTAATCAACCCTGTGCTCCCAATGACCGCACACGTGGCGGAGCGACTCTTTGCTTTAGGGGGAAAATCTAAACCTGTTATTATATATGCAAAGTCCTATACCTGTGTACCATACCTCAACTCATGCCTGACCTTTACTTCGAACCTATTTACTTCGTCGCACGGTTGCGTAACACTCTCTTGCCCATCCTGGCTGCACCTTCAAGCTGACCTGTACCGATTCTGCCCCGATCATGACCCGACTCTTCAGAAGATCTTCAGCCCATCCTGATCTTCAACAAACGACCTTGAAACCACTTGAGACCTGCTCCTCAGCACTTGTTCACTTCATATATAGTCCGACCACATCGAGTACTTACTTGCCATTGCTTATCAACGCTGATCAGAGGCTGATCGGCCCTGATCACGATCGCCATAGTGATCGCCCACATGATCAGGTGGTGATCAGGCTGACTTGTTGATCCACCTGCCCGATCTTCATTCATCATTTGATCTTCTTTCTCCGGGCATGACAAGCCGATCAGGCTGTAACTTTGTATCATAGCCGGCTTCCACCAATATACCGTTCGGAGATCGGCTGGTCACCTGCTCTTGGTATGCCATGTCAACAATCACTGCTTCTTATTATATCCACGAGACTCCATTTAGTGACTGAGACAACCATCGTGATCGTGATCTCCATCATTCTGCCAGTGCCTGGGACTAGGTTTAACGACCATATTTGGCTGATTCTTCCACGTCGTAAATATCCGTTAGCCACCACCTTTTCTTCTTGATCGTGATCGACCTTTTCCCACCCATCAACCGTCATATGTTGATGGGTGTTCTATCGTCACCAATCAACGGCCATGTGTGGTCCACTTCAATCCCAATATTTCCCGATCGCTTCACCACAGCCGCCCCTGAGACTAACTGTAGCCGCACAACGACTGCAGTTCGACTCACTCACTTTTGAACTTCCTCTCTGGTGATCACCATGGCCGACGCAAGCCGATCTCCTCTTCCTTCTTCGTCTTCTTCGTCTTCTTCGGCTGCCCGCCTGATCGCTTCTTCGCCCTCCGTCTCCAGCTCGGCTACCCCTGTGATCGCCCCGATCACGACCTCTACGCCGATCACGACCAGCCTCATCCGACCGACGACTGCTCTCGCTTTATATCGACCGTCTCGGAGTCTTCCTGCTCGACCCTCGTCAGATCGCCTTCTCCGTTCCTTGGAGCAGCTCACTCGGTTGATAGATGGATCGGGCTCCTTCACGTTGGGGCCCGTGGAGGCTTGTCGGCTGCGATCGGAACTCCGAAGTGCAATTCCCGAGTTGGTTTCTCTGTACGATACCAACCGGGCACTTACGGTTGAGTTATCCGATCGTCGGATCGCGGCCGATACCTCGGCACGTGATTCCGCTGATCTGGCCACCCAACTGTCGGTTCTCCGGCTAGATCATGATCGGCTTGGCAAGGATCACGATCGGCTTGACCAAGAATTGCGGGACCTGACTGATCGCTTCCAGGGTGTGACGATGGAGCGTGATCAGTTGTCAGCTGACCTCGCTGCTCTTCGACTCTCCAAACCTTCGGACACCGTCGCCACCTTACAGTCGCTGATCGACACGATGGCTATCACCATCCGTAATCAGGGTACGTTCATCTCATTCACTCCTTTCATAATCCGTATTTGACTCTCCATGTTAACTTCCAGATGAACGTATCGAATCCATGAAGGGTTCGATGGTCGAGATGGTAGATCATCTGCAGCGCATCGATGATCACCGTCTCGACCGTGATCAGCTTCTGCACGACAGAATCCGTACTGCCGAGGATTAGAGCGTCGGGAGATTGAGGCTCGTTATGCGGATAAGCAGGTCCAGCTCTTGACCAAACAGCTGGCTGATTCTCGTATTGGTCGCGCTGATGTACAGAAGAGGCTGGATGAGGGTCGGAAAGTGGCTGAAAATTGCCGGCATGAGCTTAATCTCGCTCGGGTCAAACTTGAGACCCTGGAGCTTGATGATCGTGCCTGGCTTCAGCATAACGCTGACCTGAAGAGTCTCGCGGTACAAACCATGGACAGGTGGACCAAAACAGACACCGGTTCAGGATCAGTCCGGACGGCCTTGCAACGGCTTCCCGGCCTGATCAGCTCGTTCGCTCCATCTGGCACACCGCCGCAATCTTCTGCGTTTGCCCCGCCTTCGCCCGCGTCCTCCGTCGCTTCCTTGCCTGTTCGTAGTGCTGATCAGCCCGTGATCAGCACTTCACAGGCTCCCGCGTCATCTCAATCTGGTCCACCGGCGACTCCGCGACCAGCGCCTTCGGCCTCGAGTTTTGGGAAGCGTAAGCAGACCAGCTCGTCGAAGCAAAGGATGAGTCTCGCCAAGCGATCACGTCTTACGGTTGAATCGGATGACGAATCAACCGATCTGGACGAGAGGATGTTGCCTGCTCTGGCCCGATCGCGCAGCACTGATCGCCGTACGCCAGCACCGAGTTATTCCGGGGTGAATTCGCTGGCTCAGGCCGTCACTTTACTGGGGTCTGATGACGACGATGACGATGATTTCGAGGAGGAACCACCGGCTCAAGCTGATTCTGACATTCCTCCGACGACCACAGGGGCGGTGATCGCTCCGCCACCTAATTTTACGGGCGTCTTCATTCCTGCAGATCGATCGTCGATCAAAGAAAACGATTACAGCTACGATCCGAACCGACCGTTCATGGATCTGTATGTCGTTATGCAGGGGAGGCCGACTCCCGCTCACATGGCCACACGGAAACCTTGGAGTGATGATCAGGTCTGGGATCTGACGCCTCGGGTTCTCGAAGTGCGGCAGAAAAGCGTCCCTCGCTTGTGGTCCCGCCCGCCAGGCTGGATCTTCCCGATCAGATCGCCGGCACCCAAGGACAAGCAGTGGCAACCAAGGTTATTGACCGAACATGCTATCGAACTCATGATCGGTTCGGCACCCTGGGATGTCTCCTGACACCCATGCCCGGGCTGGCGTTCCCTGATCGCCCTTGGTTTGTCGAGCTACAGGGGCGCTTGGCTTTATATCACCAAGAGCACGTGCAAGCGATATGGGAGGCGACTCACCATTTCCCGATCACGATGGCGATGCGCAAGGACGCGTGGATCGAGCAATACCATCATGCTCGCAAGCGCCGTCGCACCAAAGCCGGGGCTGCTTGGGCCACGATCTGCGATTATGTTGTCGACGGAATCAAGCACGGCGAGTGTGATCTGGACGTTTTCCTGTTCCCTGGCGTCTTGCATCTAACTGTTCGTCGAGCGGGATCGCCGGGACTCAAGGCTGACGGCGGGGATTGGTATCCCGGTTATGGGCACATAACTCCGGTCGCCACACTGCGTGATTGCTTGCTCTGGACCGATCAGCATGAGCCTTGGCGAACCAGTTCCGATCGAGTCCCATGGATCATCCAGGATACAAGATTGCTCGCCTGCGCACTAAATATGGTCCATGATCGTCGTGATAACCCACTTTTATTTCGTTCTCCATAATCAATTGATATATCACGACATTCCTTGATGATCTTCTCGTTCCACTTTCGTAAATCTTGTTCATGTCTCATTATTACTTCCATCTTGTAGGTCGATCGTTCTCGTGTGTGCAGGTATAATTCTTGAGTAATATATATATGTATATGCATTCGTTTCTTCCAAACCAGTCCAACCGCCCTGATCTCCACTTGCCCGATCATCATATTTGCTGATCAGCCACAATGTGTCAACCCAGGCTGTTGAGATTCCTGGTTACCCTCTTCGTGGGTTTGCATCACCTCAAAACGATTCCTTCTCACCCGATCACGTTCGAATTCCTTCAGTAACGCTCGACAATTCAGATCACGCTCGTCTATCCACTCGGGATCGCCGTTACCTTTCCAACGAACCAAATATTCACGGTGGGTCCGGCCAAAACGGGTTTTCTTGCCTGATCGGGTGTCCAAAACCTTCTCCACCTCGAATTCGTTCGGGTCCAGCGCTCGTTTCCAACTATCTTCGGGTAAGAGAGCCTCGTCAAAATCAAACCTTGGCTGATCATCTCCTGACA
Organism: Sclerospora graminicola; assembly: GCA_001887855.2. Classification (NCBI taxonomy): domain Eukaryota; phylum Oomycota; class Peronosporomycetes; order Peronosporales; family Peronosporaceae; genus Sclerospora; species Sclerospora graminicola. The sequence continues at coordinate 129 of MIQA02021088.1, read as the reverse complement.
GCCTAGTCTTAGGCCGATCGGGGTATTCTCGGACCAGTTTCAACTTTGACAAGTGAACAATCGGGAAAATTCCATAATCAGTACCCGCGGTAATCAGTCGAGCGGCATGATCACCGATCAGTTCGGCTA
>MIQA02021086.1:0-19609 GCA_001887855.2 Sclerospora graminicola | reverse complement strand
ACTTGTCTCTGCCGATCTTGTCGTACATCCACGTAAACTCCACTTAATAAACGTTATCCCGATCGCGATCGTGATCTTCGCTGTTCCGTTAGTATCCGGGACCGGGCGTAGTAACTGTGCTTGGCTCATTCCTTCATATCGCGAGCACCCGTTGTCCACTACCTTTTCGTCGTATGCTCGATCAGCCTTTCCCACCTATCAACTGTCTCACGTTGACTGGTGTTCCATCGTCACCAATCAACGGCCATGTGTGGTCCACCTCATTCTCAACATTTTTTCTGATCGCTTTACCACATGAACACTCCAGAAGAGATTAGCAAGTTGAAGGATATCATATGGAAAAGGAGACATGTGCTGATCGTCCCGGGTAATGAGCTTCTGTGGTGGAGCCGATTTCCAAATCCATGACCGAAGTCGTGGGTGGAATCCGGATACCCACTGGCCCGGACGACCAACTATCGGAGGAGGTACTCCGTCGATCCTGATCAGCATCGGAATCAGATGAATCACCACTGTGGTGACTGATCTGATCCTCCCGGTCATCTGGCCGGTCTTCATGCTCGTCAGGATCTATGTTTAACTTCATCTCACCTTGTGTACCCGTCGATCGGGGCTGATTACACTCACTTAGGTGGACTCGGTGACGAAAAGGATGATCTTGATCAGGTCGGAGGGGATGACCTTCTCGAGACGGGGGGTGTCCTCGGGTGGAAATCTTCACCAGAGAACGGGTTGGGGTCGATACTTAATCAGTATCTAGGCACTGATCAGGAAAGTTCGTAAATGAGAGAGAGATAATAAGAAACCAAGAAAACGCGATCAAACCACGATCTTCCACAGTAATTCACAAACGTTATCTCCACAAAACCTTTTCCAATATTATTGACGTGTTCCAAACACGTGTGCGTTGAGGGTGAGGTTCGATCACCTAAACCAAACCCGTCGGGGGCCTTCCGGTAAGCCAAAATGCGTCTAAGCGCGTCTTAACCGGGAAATAGTTGAGCAAGAGGGGACTAATCAACCCTGTGCTCCCAATGACCGCACACGTGGCGGAGCGACTCTTTGCTTTAGGGGGAAATCTAAACCTGTTATTATATATGCAAAGTCCTATACCTGTGTACCATACCTCAACTCATGCCTGACCTTTACTTCGAACCTATTTACTTCGTCGCACGGTTGCGTAACACTCCCTTGCCCATCCTGGCTGCACCTTCAAGCTGACCTGTACCGATTCTGCCCCGATCATGACCCGACTCTTCAGAAGATCTTCAGCCCATCCTGATCTTCAACAAACGACCTTGAAACCACTTGAGACCTGCTCCTCAGCACTTGTTCACTTCATATATAGTCCGACCACATCGAGTACTTACTTGCCATTGCTTATCAACGCTGATCAGAGGCTGATCGGCCCTGATCACGATCGCCATAGTGATCGCCCACATGATCAGGTGGTGATCAGGCTGACTTGTTGATCCACCTGCCCGATCTTCATTCATCATTTGATCTTCTTTCTCCGGGCATGACAAGCCGATCAGGCTGTAACTTTGTATCATAGCCGGCTTCCACCAATATACCGTTCGGAGATCGGCTGGTCACCTGCTCTTGGTATGCCATGTCAACAATCACTGCTTCTTATTATATCCACGAGACTCCATTTAGTGACTGAGACAACCATCGTGATCGTGATCTCCATCATTCTGCCAGTGCCTGGGACTAGGTTTAACGACCATATTTGGCTGATTCTTCCACGTCGTAAATATCCGTTAGCCACCACCTTTTCTTCTTGATCGTGATCGACCTTTTCCCACCCATCAACCGTCATATGTTGATGGGTGTTCTATCGTCACCAATCAACGGCCATGTGTGGTCCACTTCGGTCCCAATATTTTCCGATCGCTTCACCACAGCCGCCCTGAGACTAACTGTAGCCGCACAACGACTGCAGTTCGACTCACTCACTTTTGAACTTCCTCTCTGGTGATCACCATGGCCGACGCAAGCCGATCTCCTCTTCCTTCTTCGTCTTCTTCGTCTTCTTCGGCTGCCCGCCTGATCGCTTCTTCGCCCTCCGTCTCCAGCTCGGCTACCCCTGTGATCGCCCCGATCACGACCTCTACGCCGATCACGACCAGCCTCATCCGACCGACGACTGCTCTCGCTTTATATCGACCGTCTCGGAGTCTTCCTGCTCGACCCTCGTCAGATCGCCTTCTCCGTTCCTTGGAGCAGCTCACTCGGTTGATAGATGGATCGGGCTCCTTCACGTTGGGGCCCGTGGAGGCTTGTCGGCTGCGATCGGAACTCCGAAGTGCAATTCCCGAGTTGGTTTCTCTGTACGATACCAACCGGGCACTTACAGCTGAGTTATCCGATCGTCGGATCGCGGCTGATACCTCGGCACGTGATTCCGCTGATCTGGCTACCCAACTGTCGGTTCTCCGGCTAGATCATGATCGGCTTGGCAAGGATCATGATCGGCTTGACCAAGAATTGCGGGACCTGACTGATCGCTTCCAGGGTGTGACGATGGAACGTGATCAGTTGTCAGCTGACCTCGCTGCTCTTCGACTCTCCAAACCTTCGGACACCGTCGCCACCTTACAGTCGCTGATCGACACGATGGCTATCACCATCCGTAATCAGGGTACGTCCATCTCATTCACTCCTTTTATAATCCGTATTTGACTCTCCATGTTAACTTCCAGATGAACGTATCGAATCCATGAAGAGTTCGATGGTCGAGATGGTAGATCATCTGCAGCGCATCGATGATCACCGTCTCGACCGTGATCAGCTTCTGCACGACAGAATCCGTACTGCCGAGGATGTAGAGCGTCGAGAGATTGAGGCTCGTTATGCGGATAAGCAGGTCCAGCTCTTGACCAAACAGCTGGCTGATTCTCGTATTGGTCGCGCTGATGTACAGAAGAGGCTGGATGAGGGTCGGAAAGTGGCTGAAAATTGCCGGCATGAGCTTAATCTCGCTCGGGTCAAACTTGAGACCCTGGAGCTTGATGATCGTGCCTGGCTTCAGCATAACGCTGACCTGAAGAGTCTCGCGGTACAAACCATGGACAGGTGGACCAAAACAGACACCGGTTCAGGATCAGTCCGGACAGCCTTGCAACGACTTCCCGGCCTGATCAGCTTGTTCGCTCCATCTGGCACACCGCCGCAATCTCCTGCGTTTGCCCCGCCTTCGCCCGCGTCCTCCGTCGCTTCCTTGCCTGTTCGTAGTGCTGATCAGCCCGTGATCAGCACTTCACAAGCTCCCGCGTCATCTCAATCTGGTCCACCGGCGACTCCGCGACCAGCGCCTTCGGCCTCGAGTTCTGGGAAGCGTAAGCAGACCAGCTCGTCGAAGCAAAGGATGAGTCTCGCCAAGCGATCACGTCTTACGGTTGAATCGGATGACGAATCAACGGATCTGGACGAGAGGACGTTGCCTGCTCTGGCCCGATCGCGCAGCACTGATCGCCGTACGCCAGCACCGAGTTATTCCGGGGTGAATTCGCTGGCTCAGGCCGTCACTTTACTGGGGTCTGATGACGACGATGACGATGATTTCGAGGAGGAACCACCGGCTCAAGCTGATTCTGACATTCCTCCGACGACCACAGGGGCAGTGATCGCTCCGCCACCTAATTTTACGGGCGTCTTCATTCCTGCAGATCGATCGTCGATCAAAGAAAACGATTACAGCTACGATCCGAACCGACCGTTCATGGATCTGTATGTCGTTATGCAGGGGAGGCCGACTCCCGCTCACATGGCCACACGGAAACCTTGGAGTGATGATCAGGTCTGGGATCTGACGCCTCGGGTTCTCGAAGTGCGGCAGAAAAGCGTCCCTCGCTTGTGGTCCCGCCCGCCAGGCTGGATCTTTCCGATCAGATCGCCGGCACCCAAGGACAAGCAGTGGCAACCAAAGTTGTTGACCAAACATGCTATCGAACTCATGATCGGTTCGGCACCCTGGGATGTCCTCCTGACACCCATGCCCGGGCTGGCGTTCCCTGATCGCCCTTGGTTTGTCGAGCTACAGGGGCGCTTGGCTTTATATCACCAAGAGCACGTGCAAGCAATATGGGAGGCGACTCACCATTTTCCGATCACGATGGCGATGCGCAAGGACGCGTGGATCGAGCAATACCATCATGCTCGCAAGCGCCGTCGCACCAAAGCCGGGGCTGCTTGGGCCACGATCTGCGATTATGTTGTCGACGGAATCAAGCACGGCGAGTGTGATCTGGACGTTTTCCTGTTCCCTGGCGTCTTGCATCTAACTGTTCGTCGAGCGGGATCGCCGGGACTCAAGGCTGACGGCGGGGATTGGTATCCCGGTTATGGGCACATAACTCCGGTCGCCACACTGCGTGATTGTTTGCTCTGGACCGATCAGCATGAGCCTTGGCGAAACCAGTTCCGATCGAGTCCCATGGATCATCCAGGATACAAGATTGCTCGCCTGCGCACTAAATATGGTCCATGATCGTCGTGATAACCCACTTTTATTTCGTTCTCCATAATCAATTAATATATCACGACATTCCTTGATGATCTTCTCGTTCCGCTTTCGTAAATCTTGTTCATGTCTCATTATTGCTTCCATCTTGTAGGTCGATCGTTCTCGTGTGTGCAGGTATAATTCTTGAGTAATATATATATGTATACGCATTCGTTTCTTCCAAACCAGTCCAACCGCCCTGATCTCCACTTGCCCGATCATCATATTTGCTGATCAGCCACAATGTGTCAACCCAGGCTATTGAGATTCCTGGTTACCCTCTTCGTGGGTTTGCATCACCTCAAAACGATTCCTTCTCACCCGATCACGTTCGAATTCCTCAGTAACGCTCCACAATTCAGATCACGCTCGTCTATCCACTCGGGATCGCCGTAACCTTTCCAACGAACCAAATATTCACGGTGGGTCCGGCCAAAACGGGTTTTCTTGCCTGATCGGGTGTCCAAAACCTTCTCCACCTCGAATTCGTTCGGGTCCAGCGCTCTTTCCCAACTATCTTCGGGTAAGAAAGCCTCGTCAAAATCAAACCTTGGCTGATCATCTCCTGACAGCCTAGTCTTAGGCCGATCAGGGTATTCTCGGACCAGTTTCAACTTTGACAAGTGAACAATCGGGAAAATTCCATAATCAGTACCCGCGGTAATCAGTCGAGCGGCATGATCACCGATTAGTTCGGCTACACGGAACGGTCCATGCCATAGATGTGCTAATTTCTTGGCATATCCTTCTTTCACACGATCCAAGTAAAGCCAAACTCTTGATCCTGACCCGATATTATGTGAATCGGCCTGATCATTGTTCCGATCAGCTCTTTCTTGGATGGCCCTTCGCAACCGTTCGTTAACTTGTTCCCGCGCATGTTGGTAGTGACGTTGGAGTCCCATGCGCCATCGACGAGCTTCGCGATCTCGACCTCGTGTGCAACCAACAGGAATCACCGACTCGATGGTAGATCGGGGGTCCCAACCATATGCCAGATAGAATGGGGTATCTCCCCTGATCCGATCAAACGAGGAATTCAAAGCAAACACCGGTCTCTCCGCATATTCATCCCAATCTTGTTGCGCGGAGTCTGCGACATACATCTTAATAGCCCTGGTCAACGTTTGTACCATCCGCTCGGCTTTACCATTCGCCTGTGGAGGGTACGCCATGGTCGCGCTCTGTTTCTGGCCAAGCATCTGATTAAAAGATCGGAACACTTCGGCCATAAAACCTGGTTCACGATCATGCCTGATCACTTCACTGGCTCCAAACCGTCGAAACATACATTCTTCGTAACTGCAAGCGACTTGTTGAGCCGTTCGTGTAGATCCCGCTTTCGCGATCACCAATCCCGTGAACAGATCAGTCCAGATCAGCAGCTCGGTATTGCCCTTGAATGATTTTGGGAGGGACGGTATTTGATCCATCGCGATCACTTGGAAAGGGTAGGTCGCCTGGATATTTCCAGGTGATCTCCCCCGGATATTTGGCATACCTTTTCCAGTTTCGCAATCCGTACATGTTCCAACAAACTTTTGTATACTTCGATATAATCCTCTCCAATGGAAATGTTTACGGATCCTGTGGTACGTTCGTCCTACGCCCTGATGGCCACCCTCCAAACTGACATGATAATGGTGTAAGATATCAGCTTGTAAAGTCTCCGGGATCACGAGTCTGGCCGATCGATCCAAATCCGCATCGGCCTGATCAACTGATACATAATAAAACAATAGATCATTTTCGTCGATCTCGTAGTTAAACGCGATCTTGGCACAATCTTTTGCCTCATTCTTGCTCAGCTTCTCCAGATCACCCTTTAGAAACGCCTTCAAATCACCGATCCATTTTTCCTCGTCCTGAGCCTTGAGAATTCTTTCGATCCGCATCTCTTGTACTATTTCCTCTGTCAGGCTTTCGCGAGAGGGTGATCTGTTGGGTGGTGATCTGGTTCGTGATCTCGTCGTAATCAAGATCTGGTCTGCTTCCTTTTCATTTTCCACACGGATCAGCTCCGGCAGCCTATTGATCTCCACGAGTTCTTCCAACAGCGCTTGATCAGTGATTATCGATCCGGCCTGATCACGCATAGCCATAGTTGCTAAGTGATCTGCACTCCGATTCCAATCACGTTTCACATGCAAAAGATCATGTCTTGGCCATCCACGTAAAGCTTTCATAACGCGATCATTCAGCAATTTCAGACGCGGCGCTTTACAGTCGATCTCTCCAGTGATCTGCCGAATCACCAGGTTTGAATCTCCGCATATAATTATTCTTCCAATCTTTTGCTCTCGCAAGAAATCCAAACCTAGTAGCAGACCACGGTATTCAGCCTCATTGACCGTGATACCTGGAGTATAATCTGAACCGGCTGATATAACAGTCCACTCTGGCAATTTCCATAGCAACGCGCTATACGCCCCTACACCTTTCTTCACACTCGCTGATCCGTCGAAACTCACAACGATCAGATCTTCTTTTGAGCCGACGATCGGTGGGGGTATAGTGATCGATTCACGTGGGTGCTTCCGAGGAGCGACCTCGATCAGGGCTTCATCGACTTCTGATCGGGGCGTGATGCTGGCTGCCAGCGTCCCAAGAATTTCTTCTTCGCCCTTGGTGTACTTAATGATCTCCAAAGTCCACTGAGATAACACCGCTGCCCATCGCCCCAGTCTTCCGTCTAAACCATTCGCGGATAGTAACCACGCCAGACTAGATCGTTTGGATAATACCTTAATTGATCTAGTTACCAGCATAGAATAGCAAACATCCAACACACGTAACAACGCTAGCACTTCCTTATCCACAATGCCATAGTTAACTTCATTCGGTTTCAGTGTTCGGCTTGTGAACGTCACCGGGCAATACACTCCATCGTGATCTTGGACCAATGCGGCCGATATTGCCCATTTACTAGCATATAAGATCACCACGGGAATCTTCTCCGGATCGAAGTGTTTCAGTATCGGCGTCGAGATCATCTTCGCCTTTAACATTCTGAAGGCTACCATAGCGCGATTCATGTGATCTTCTGACCCTGGCACAGTTTGATCAGTTGGGGATCCAATCTCGAGATCTTTTTAGTAGCTTCAACCTCGTGATCAGTCCCAATTGGTGATCCTCCCATCCGATCACGTTCTCTCAGGCCATGATAATCAACTTCCTTCAATTCATAAAGTATAGCGGCGTAGATCGAGATGTCCTCGATAAATCTGCTATAATAATTTAATGATCCGAGGAATGATTGCATGGCCTTCAACGATCGGGGAAACGGTAGGTTGCTGAGAGCGGCTAGATCTTTCGGATTTGCTTCCAACCCTTGGATCGATACGTTATGGCCGAGGTAAGCGACCTTGGGCTGACCCCAGAAACTCTTGACCACACTGATCGACAGATTCCAACGCTCGCAGGTATCTAAGAGTCGTTCGACCTTATTGCATAGCATATCCCAGGATGTTGCCGTGACCAAGATATCGTCTATATATGATCGCTTTCCCAACACTGATCGGCCCTGATCTTGGTCTGGTTCACCTTCCGTAAACACATCATGTAGATCAGTGGCTTCCCGATCAGCACTGATCTGGAAATACCCATAGAGAGCATTGTCGATCAGCCTCTGGTAGATCTGTGGGGCGTTCTTTAATCCAAACGGCATCCGATTTCATTCAAAAAGTCCAAAAGGTGTAACGAAAGCCGAGATCTCTCGAGCGCGATCAGTCATCGACCACCCAGAAACCGCTAGCCATATCCAGCGAACAAAACCATAAAACTTTATCCAGATCTTCTAATAAGTCATTGATCAGGGGCATCGGGTAGACCATCAACTTCGTGAGGCGATTCGCCATTCTGTAGTCGATACACAATCGAATATCAACCCCATTCTTCTTAATCACAATCACAATCGGTGATGCCCACTGCGATGTTGATGGTCGGATGATCTTTGTATTCAGTAAACCCTTGATCAAATCGGATAACTTTTCCCGGTATTGAGGTGCAACTTTACGACAACGCTGAGCGATCGGCCTCGCATTTCCCACGTCTATATCACAAACAGCTCCGAATGCGGCTGGGGGTAGGGCGTTACTTTTCCCATCAGTAAGTGACGCCTCTTCCAGATGATCTTCTTTAGCTGATCGATCTGCTCGGGCGTATTCACCTCGGGATCGCCGACTTGTAAATCTTCCATTGTGATTTCTGGCATATTTGGCGATACTTCTGGTAACACAGCCATCTGTTTCTCGATGCCTTCGATATACTGATCGCCGCCTTCGTGTATACACACTTGCTCGTCCACCTGATCTACCTTTTTCTGATCGGCATCGTCTTGGATCGCCCCTTGTGCGTCACTCGACTGATGGTTTATTTCGGATTCACCCTCCTCTGTAATGAATTCAGCTGGTTCATCCTCCTTTTCTTCCTCATGATCGTGCTTGGGCTCTTCATTGTCTTTTCCGCTAACTGGGTCCGTTGTTTTCGGTGAGCCGGGCCTAATTATACTCGATATCTGTGGACCTTCTTTGGCCTGGCCTTCCCTTGTCGCTTCGATCGATGGCCTCCTGATCAGCAGCTTGGTCGGCGTAGAATACTCTGGCTTCTCGACCATAGGTGAGGTATCTTCATCCACTAAGTCTTCGTCACTGATCACGTCCGTGGTGGCTTGATAAGTCAGATTCTGCCATTCAATGTATCTTCGTGATCCCACTGAAACATATCCGATCTGTCGGGGTATTTTCCCTTCAGGTAACCACATCCCTAAGATCATGTCTTCGTGGATGATCAGCGGCTGATCGGATATATTTGTGACTCTGATGTAGCTTGATCGGCCGATACCTTTAACGAACGTTGGTACCCAACGTTCGCCACGGGTCAGCCACAATTTCTGCTGCCGATCACTCGACCGAATCATGACATCGACTGATCGGGACACCCCAATGTTCTCGTACTGGCCCATCTTTAACATCCGTACATGAGTACCATACAAAGGCCGTCGGCCCGATAGCTGAATCTGCACTTCATCCGGCAGAGTCAGGGTTCCATGAGATAGGTCAAGTCGTATACCAGCTGGTAGCATAAAATCCATCCCCAATATCGCGTCCTGACCGGCTAGCCGTCCAACCCAAGCATTAAAATAGTAGACCAGGGATCCTGCCAAGGTGATCTTCACACGTGATCGTCCTTTCGTCATATATGAACTCTCGCCAATCCCAACACATTCTTGCCTCTGGGTACTGTCTATACGACATCCCACCTTACGAGCAAAGGCGGAGTCGATGATCGAGACTTCCGCCCCAGAGTCAAATAAAATAGTGGCTTTCTCATTGTTGATCTTTCCGTTAGCTTTAGCCTGTTTAAACCACTTGTCGGGAGAGTGATACTTCCAGTATCCACGGGATTCACCGGGCAGTAGGTCCAACTCCATGATCACGTCCGATCGTGAATATTCATCCACTCTGAGACTGTAGATCGGACACCGATCGATGCAATTTGAATTAGAACATGTATTGTCGGTTATCTTCTTTTCCTCAAACTTATCTCCGCTACCGACATATGCATAAATGCAGAACGTAGATCGCTCGGCTCGAACCAGATTTCAACCTGGCGAGCGATCTAGTTTAACATCTTCTCAACATCTGGTGGGAGCATACCAGCATGTTTAGTCGGCACATACCACTTGCGCATCAGATTAAACAATTCTTCGATCGGGCAGGCGCCGGCGTCATGAAGCTTCCCACAGGTCTTGCACACGAAAAAACAGTGATCAGAAGGGTGACCTTTACGATCACATTTTCCACACGTAATTCTTTTCCAACAATCACGATCTCCATGTTTAGTCGACCCACAATGCACACATTTCTTACGAGATCGGTCCTGATCAGGTTGAATACCACCAGGTTTCCGTCCGTCCACACCATTAGTCGATGATCTCGGGCGATACATTGGTTCTGTCGTAAATACATGACGGTACTGTTCCTCGTCTGAGCTCAGACTCGACTGACCACTTTCTTCTTCAGAGCTTGAACTGTCTGATTCCTTCGCGATCATTCGAATCGCTCTGGCTGGTCGGGCTGCCGGTATCTTGCCTTGATCAGGGTGTGGCTTGGACCGGTACCGGTTCGATCCTACCTCGACCTTGGGCTGTCGACTCTTGGCCCGTTGCAACGTCCTTAGAGTCAGTTCCAGTTGTTCTGAGTCCTTTATACGGAGCAGGGTTAGCTGATCAGCCAGATCGCGATTGTCCAGAGTTCCAATGAAGTGTTCGACATGTTCACGGGCTATGTCCGGGTGTCGTGGGTCCTTGATCGGCATTTTCGCGCGTAGACCAGCAACATTCAACCGATGTAAGTACTCGATCGGCGTCTCGTCGGATCTTTTCTTCATGTGGTAGTACTGTCTAGCGACAGACACCCCCGAGTTGCAATATTGTTCTTCAAACTCTTCACACAACCGAGGCCACTTCAGACGCACTTCTCGACTTAGCTGTTTAAGCCAGTTCTTGGCCGGGCCTTTCATTAGATCAGCGAAGATCAGGCATCTTTCAGCTTCCGGTGTCTTGTCCCTCAGAAAAGCTGACTTAGTCCGGCTTAACCAACCTCTGGCCTGATCGTCATCCATATCTTTGCCAGTGAAATCCTTCAATTCCGAGATCGCAGACATTCGTACTCGGGTGATCGTTCCTGATTCACTGTCAAATGCCTGCGCGGAGGCCATATTCGCTCTACGAGGCATCTCAATGTCCAGATCATCTGGATCGAAATGTTGGCTGATCTCGCCCTCTGACTCCATGTCCACATCACTCCGCGGGGGTGATCGGTGAAATCGGTCCTGGTGATCGGCCTGGCATATCGAACGAACAATTCCGGCTGATCGGACTGATTCCATCTCCACGTCTACGGGTCTCTTGACCGATTTCTCAGCAGACTGATTCATATTCGGTGCCGATCGCCATGGTTGTCCTTGTCCAGGTGTGTACTGAGGCAATCCATACTGATCACCCGCAAATCGGTTCATCATTGTCGCGAACATGGCTTTTAATTGCTCTGGGACCTCCGGCATGTTGGTTGGACCGGTATTGGAGGTCGGATTGGCCTGTGGCACTTCCTGAGCGTCTTCGAAACTATCGTCCGATCCGACTCTACCAGGTTCAGGCTTTCTCTTCCTGTTCTGCGACTCGGTCTTGGGGTCGATCTGCTGGATCCCTTTCGGGCCCAACGTCATACGTGTGATCCCAACCGAGGAGTCGGTGGATGCCGCTCCAGATTGTGATGACGATTGATAGATCGACTCGATATCCATAGGATACTCGCCCAACTGTGATCGGTGCGAAGGATCCACGATCGGCGACTGAACCACCGGGTTCGCCCCTAGTAACGAGGCAAGATGATCATACAGGGTGATCATAGATTCTCTGATCGTCTCTTAGAGTAACTCGACATATGTTATCCTTGTCGACTTGCAGAGCTGAAAATATATCAAGAGAGGGTCAGCATCGACGGATAAGACTTCAAGCCGACCGGAAGACCGGCTTAATGGAAATCGCCACAAATCGGGCAGAAGACGTACCAAAGCGGGGCATAGGTAAGAAGGATCAAAATGACTTGTGTCAGGTGAGGTCGTGCCTCAACCGTTGTGCGGCTGCGACAAGTCTCAGGGGCGGCTGTGGTGAAGTGACTTGCGAATTAATTAACGGGAAGGTATGAAATACATTCGGCCGAGGGCGCCTTCTGACTGGCAGAAAGGGCGGACCAAGGGCGTTGATGCCGGATGGTAGTCGCCAAGCGTATCCACCAGCGGCAGGACGGTGTCAGGCACAAATCGAGCCAGATGGGTGTGGTCGAAATGTTTGTAACTGGTCTAGCTGTAGATGGGTCGTCCGGATCAGGATCAGGTGAGCCGGATGGCCTCAGACAGTGGATGACCGAAGGGTGGATTGCTTGAAAGGTGTATGTGGGGAGGGTCCAGAAAAAGGCTGAGTTTTGCAGAGGACGGATGAGGCGCCAGAGTTGGACGCGGAGCTGTCAAGGAGGGGTTAACGTCAGCGGTCAAGTAACCTTACATAAATGGATATCCGGGTCGAGCCGTTTATTTGATGTGCGGTACACGAAGGAGTATCCAGGCAAGCCGACTGGGTCTGGTGTACAGTACACCAAAGGGCATCCGGCCGATCCGGCTGGGTTTGGTTTACAGTACACCAAGGAGCATCCGGCCGATCCGGCTGGGTTTGGTGTACAGTACACAAAAGAGATTCGGATGAAGCTAACTGGACTATTTCAGGTAAGGCACATAACTATCCAGCCGGGCTATTTGGGGTAAGTTACACAAAAGGTAGTATTGGACATAGGGATAAAAATCAGTACCGTAATGGACATGTTACAAATATCAAACTTGCTACAAGTAAACATCCCTATATTTGGGTCATTTTTGAGTTCATTAAATAAAGTACGGGTTATCGTTTTAGAGAGGAGTTCAATTATGACCGTGCATTTAAAAAGCTTTTGGAATATTCCCTATCAAATTTTCTCGTTTGAAAATTACAATACTACTCATTATCTGTGTTGAGAGGTTATGAAAGTGAACTTGTCTTAAGTAACAGTCTCTTATTGAGGTGGTTTCTACTGCACATTGTGTTATCTATAACATGTCTACGGTATACGTTTCGCTTTCTTAGACGCAAGTCGCTTTCATTGGTTCACAGCAGAGAGCTAACAAGGCCCCCTCTTGCTGCTATTGGTTTGCCCGGGGAAGGTTAAAGTAACCCACCGGAAGTCCCCTGACCGGGAGTCGCTGCGTTGTGTATACTCACCTCAAGTCGCCCGTGTTTTGAACACGGTTATATCTCGTATTGGAAAGTGTGGGAACGTTTTGGCCTACTGTGGAAGATTGTGGAGTTTTATTTGGATTCCCTATTATGTACACGACTGATTTACCCCTTTTTTGTCATTGGTTTAGCTGGCCAATCGATTATTCTCGGTCCAGCCCCGCAATATACAAACTTCAAGTATATTGCCAATCCAGCTCCCCGGTGAAGATTTCCGCCCAGGAGCTACCCCTAGTCCTAACCCTCGTCTCCCTATTCGACGGACTTTTAACTTTTCGCCCTAGGGTCCATCAAGAGAGCGCAACCGCCAGTGCTGACGGGTACACAAGGTGGGCTTTTCGAACATGGATAATCCAAATCGTCAAGACCAAGGTGATGGAAGTGACCGATCCAGCCGGCCGGATGCCGGATCGGATCAAGACCTGAATGGACGGAGTACCCCCTCCGACAGTGATCGGATCAAGACCTGAATGGATGCCGGATCGGATCAAGACCTGAATGGACGGAGTACCCCCTCCGACAGTCAGTCATCTGGGCCCCCCGTGGGTGTTCGCATCTCAGAAAGATTTTCTGAGACCGACTACACCACAAATGCAACCTACACTCCGACACAAGATATGCAAGCGGGCTTGCTTACCAAAACATTGCCGTATCCAAGATTGAACGAATTACGCTCGGAAATTGGTTTGAAGCGATGACAGATTTCATTCCAAAAAGAAGTGTTAAAATTTTGATCTTCGTCCAATGTTTCAGATATTTTGCGTGACGACAACCTTCTTATCCAGCTTGAGGTATACCTTGAAACGTTTAGTCTCTTCACTTTTTCCGACGATAATTCCATTTTGAGCACTGTGAGCAAGCCAATTTTTCCCTAGATTTCGGTAAGCTGTGCATGGGGATCCAAATGCAACTATACAGCCCAGGTTTGGCTTCTGTCCAATCAGAAATTCGATGGGCGAGAGATTCTTGGCGTTCGCACTTGTAGGGCTTTGATTAATAATGTTAGCTGCATATTGTACTGCATCTCAAAGCTAGGCTTAATCCACGTGAAAAAGTCATTCAATGGGCTATGTTCATGATGGTCCGATGCCTTCTTTCTGCCTTGCATTGCTGGACTGATTACCATGGTCTTCTCGGCTGGTTCGGTCTTCTCTTCGTCTTCCTCGAAGATCTTCGGTTTAGGTTTCACATATTTTTTAGGTGGATCGCAATGATCCGCCCCCATGTTTTTTCTGTCTTTTTCCATTTTCTTCTTATGCATAGGATCAAGGTTAACACCTCGATCCTTTCCTGGGTTATAGTCAACTTTACTATAACCCAGATCGGCCCCGATCGGGGCCACGTGGGGAGTTATTTCATCTTTAATCTCGACCTGGCACTCCACCAAACCAGGTCGATCATCGCTTCCTTTAGAAATGGACAGCATCGGAGGCGATACGCCTTCCTCCAATACACCCGAAAAGTTTCCTCCACTTTGATTTTCACATCTTTTTCATCATCAAAGGAATCACGGTGATATCCTGAGTCACCAAGTGATCCGGGCACGCGCACCATTGTGGTGGAGCCGATTCCAAATCCATGACCGAAGTCGTGGGTGGAATCCGGATACTCACTGGCCCGGACGACCAACTATCGGAGGGGGTACTCCGTCGATCCTGATCAGCATCGGAATCAGATGAATCACCACTGTGGTGACTGATCTGATCCTCCCGGTCATCTGGCCGGTCTGGATGCTCGTCAGGATCTATGTTTAACTTCATCTCACCTTGTGTACCCGTTGATCGGGGCTGATTACACTCACTTAGGTGGACTCGGTGACGAAAAGGATGATCTTGATCAGGTCGGAGGGTTTGACCTTCTCGAGACGGGGGGTGTCCTCGGTGGAAATCTTCACCGGAGAGCGGGTTGGGGTCGACACTTATTCAGTATCTAGGCACTGATCAGGAAAGTTCGTCTGATCAGGCCAGCCAATGAGAGAGAGATATAACGAAACCAAGAAAATGCGATCAATCCACGATCTTCCACAGTAATCCACAAACGTTATCTCCACAAAACCTTTACCAATATTATTAACGTGTTCCAAACACGTGCGCGTTGCGGGTGAGGTTAGATCACCTAAAACAAACCCGTCGGGGGTCTTCCGGTAAGCCAAAATGCGCCTTAGCACGTCTTAACCGGGAAATAGATGAGCAAGAGGGGACTAATCAACCCTGTGCTCCCAATGACCGCACACGTGGCGGAGCGACTCTTTGCTTTAGGGGGAAAATCTAAACCTGTTATTATATATGCAAAGTCCTATACCTGTGTACCATACCTCAACTCATGCCTGACCTTTACTTCGAACCTATTTACTTCGTCGCACGGTTGCGTAACACTCTCTTGCCCATCCTGGCTGCACCTTCAAGCTGACCTGTACCGATTCTGCCCCGATCATGACCCGACTCTTCAGAAGATCTTCAGCCCATCCTGATCTTCAACAAACGACCTTGAAACCACTTGAGACCTGCTCCTCAGCACTTGTTCACTTCATATATAGTCCGACCACATCGAGAACTTACTTGCCCTTGCTTATCAACGCTGATCAGAGGCTGATCGGCCCTGATCACGATCGCCATAGTGATCGCCCACATGATCAGGTAGTGATCAGGCTGATCAGCCCTTGATCACCTCGGGAACGCTCTGGGTCATCATCGTCACGACTCAATTCATCTTCCACACCATACTTCCGATCTTAATACACCGTCAGGATAACCATACTATACTGATCTCGGCTGATCAGGCCTTGCCACATCATCTTCGGACCAACCAAAGGTTCACATCACTCATACAACTTGTTGATCCACCTGCCCGATCTTCATTCATCATTTGATCTTCTTTCTCCGGGCATGACAAGCCGATCAGGCTGTAACTTTGCATCATAGCCAGCTTCCACCAATATACCATTCAGAGATCGGCTGGTCACCTGTCCTTGGTATGCCATGTCAACAATCACTGCTTCTTATTATATCCACGAGAACTCCACTTAGTGACTGAGACAACCATCGTGATCGTGATCTCCATCATTCTGCCAGTGCCTGGGACTAGGCTTAACGACCATATTTGGCTGATTCTTCCACGTCGTAAATATCCGTTGGCCACCACCTTTTCTTCTTGATCGTGATCGACCTTTTCCCACCCATCAACCGTCATATGTTGATGGGTGTTCCATCGTCACCAATCAACGGTCATGTGTGGTCCACTTCAGTCCCAATATTTCCCGATCGCTTCACCACAGATGAACCAGACGGAGAGCCAATCTTGGAGCCGGATGGCGAAGTAGATGCCGAGCCGGATGAAGAGGCAGCCCCTGAACCGGATCAGCTTCAGAGCCGGATGCCGAGTCGACTTCTGAGCTAGACGACGAGCCAGGCGTAAGACCAGTTTTCTCCAAAGAAGCGAGTGGGGATACGGCGGCGGCCTCCATTGTAAACGAACTACCTTCGCTGTCCAACTCAAGCTCCCGTTCGCTAGCCGAATTGCCCAAATAACATTGGTGCAGGAGGGAGGATTCACTCCTTTTTCTCCGTTTTGGAGGGGTTGAAGGCAGATCGGAACCGGCCAGGGATGGATTAGAGCTGGCCGGACGTTTCCCGGTCTCCGATCCCGCCGATGCGGACGAGAGATCCGAACCAGCCAGGGTGGATTAGAGCTGGCCGGAAGCTCCCCAGGTCCCGATCCTGCCGAGGCAGATGACTGGGACAGTTTCGGCGGGGAGGTTTTCCATTGATCTCTTATCCCCAGGATGGCCAAGATGGCCTCTCGCGCACACAAAGGAGCCTGTAGGATGGTGGCGGCCTGGGTCCGAGTCTCCTCGATCCGGTCTTGCAGTTCGCGTAACAGGGACCGGAACCGATCCTCCTTATCCAGCAGGGCGGCTTAGGCACGGTCGGCACGGATCAGCTCGTCATGGGCGTCATGATATCTTCGCCGAGCCTGGTAAAGCTCAGATCGCAGCCCTTGCTGCCTGAAGGAAGCTTCTTGCAACTGTTGCTCCAGAGAAGAAATATGGTGGAGACCTTGAGCGTGGGATTCCCGCAGGTGCTCCCGGTCATCCCGCGTGGCGTCTAGCTCTTGGGACACCCGGCGGTACCGGTCACGAAGATGCAATAACTCTTGGGATGCTTCGAAAATCACGGCGGACTGCCCTTTCAGCTGTTCCAACTGTTGGACTGCGAAGCAACATAGGCATGGAAATTGTAAGCGGCCGAGCTACAACATAGGAGTGGGAGAATCACTTACGCTGAGTTTTGAGCGGTGAACTAACTCCTGGTTGGCAGCCCGGAGAGGTTCGACGCTGTCTGCCAGCGTGCGGAGGCGGTCCCTCTCTTTCGTCAGGCTGGCGACCTGGCCTTCGAGTTCGGTCACCTGCTGCTGAAGATCATTTGGTTCCAAGGAGGGTTTTCGGGCGATAGCTTCGTCAGCTCGGCTGTTGGCGGAGGCACGCTGCTGGACCAAATCCATTTGGATGTGTTCCAGGCTATCCACTTGGGCGGCTAGCACCTCTATTTTTTTTTTCAGCCCCGCCACTTCGGAGGTGGAGGCAGATGGGGCAGCGGCCTGTTGTAGGGCATCCGTAAGCTGGTCTAAAAGGGTCCGAAGACGGGTTACTTCATCCACTGCTTCCTGACGGCTACGCCTCAGCTCGGAATTCGGGGCTCCGTGCGATCCAGCATTGCACAAAGTGTCGCGCATCTCTGCGCTAGAACCTTGGAGTCGGTCTGACAGGATCGGAGATCAGCCTGAAGGGAAGAAACAGTGTCCCTCAATCTGTCCCGGTCACCGTAGGCCTGACCGTGAATGCGGAGCGCAGTGTCAATGATAGTCGGAAACAGCCCCAGATCGGGAATACCGGATGAATTCGGCGGCCCTGCGACTTCCACTCCGCTGGCAGGCGAGTCATCATCCACCGATCCAGATCGAATAGCATATTCGCATCGAAGGCACCAGTAGTGAAGCCAACCTCGTCGATCTGCGCCAAGAGGTTCCTGATCAGATCAAGTTGACTGCCTGTGATCGCCGGCCGGGTCGCTCGACCTTCCAGCTTCCCGATGATCTTAGGCTTGATGATCTTCATCACTGGGTTGGTAACCAGGAACTTGTGAAACTTTCGAAGATAGAACAGTCGTTCCACATCTTGGACAGGCTTCACTTATCTGTCTTGAAACTCCTGTGCTTTTGCAAAAACCATCCAGGTGTCTATATTCGGCACCTCTATCGGTACGTAAGATGTGCACCTTGCAATTTAATAGCCTCTTCAAAAACACCAGGAAGTGCCCGAACTTCTTGGCAGCAATATCCTTCCTCTTCGCTAGGAAAACACGGACATAATTCGACTTGAAATCAACAAAGTTGATCATATACCTGTTTTCGAATATGTCTCTTGGAGTTATAGGCCCCTTGAGGTCGGAGCAAATCACGCCGCCGATCCGATCCGTTGTGGCATTGTCACCGCTGTCCTTTTTGGACCTTGGGTTTTTGGTTTGTTTCCCTTGTGCACATGTCAAACAGTGCATCCTTTTCGTATCCGTTAATTCTATTCCACTTTTGGGGTCTTTTGCTAACTTTTCCACGGCGTCGTAATTGAGGTGACCTATTCGCGCATAGTGCACAAGCGAACCCTTTTGCACGCATGTGTCACTCTCGGTTCCTTATCGTTTTCTTGCAAGCTCGCCACGAGTGAGTCCCGATCGTAATTTATCGGGATGTCAACTTTGACTGCAAGCACCTTGTTCACCTTTTTTATGTGAATATGTGACGCTTGCTATCACGGTGCCTCATCACTCGTCATCCATCGACGTACACCATATCACATCCCTTCGCTTCCAGTAGACCATACGATAGGGTGTTTCTTGAACGTTTCTCCACGTAATACACTTCCATAATTTTAATAGTTTGTATGGTTTGGTTTACAATCACTTGTATTTGAACCCATCATTTCTTGGATACCTGAAGTGTATGGACGTCTGCTTGGAAACATGTTCCGTTAACTTCTTCTGTATATCGCATGTACGGTTCGTTATTGACTAGGTGCATACTTGCACCACTGTCAAGAATCAATTTGCTGTCGCTCGAATCTTTTAAATCTTTGGTAATTGCGAGCGTAAAGTCAATCTTGTTGCTGTTTTCGGCCTTCTTGCTGGTTTTCTTTGAAATTTTCTGGCATCTCGAATGTCCATGACATATCTTTCCACAGTTTGTGCATTTCTTGTCTTTGGGTTTCTCTTCTATGTAGTTGT
>MIQA02021085.1:20384-35143 GCA_001887855.2 Sclerospora graminicola | reverse complement strand
TCAACCGACGGTCAATAAATCAGCGACACCTCCACCCGCACAGTCTGGCTCTTCCCCGATCCAGGAACCCGTTCCAGCATCGTCGAGCTCGGCAACTCGTAAGCGGAAAGGTCGTTCTAAAGGAGGCCGGATCTTACCAAGCGTCCTCGCCAATTCGTCCCTGATTCCGATGATGATTCGACGGACGTAGACGAGCGGAACCGGACCGCTTTGCCCAAATCGCGCAGTACCGATCGTCAATTGTCGACAACAGCCCACGAACCGGCTTCGTTGTTTAACTCAACCCATCGATTTACCTGTTCGGACGACAATGGAGTGGACGAACTGGAAGAGAAGCGACCGGCTCCGGCCACTTCAAGTAGTCCTCCGTCGACTAATGCGACGCCAATCGGCCGGCCTCCCAATTTTACTGGCGTCTTCATTCCAGCTTCGCGTTCAGCCGTGCACCAAGATGATTACAGCTACGACCCACGCAAGAAATTCATGGACTTGTATATTATTTCAGAGACCAAGCCGACAGCAGCTCAACTTGCGTCTCGCCAGCCATGGGGGGCTCTCAATGTGGATTTAACCCGATTGTCCTTCAATTCAAGATGAAGATTGTTCCTCGCTGTTTCTGGCGCACAGGAAGATGGATTTTTTCCTGCCAAGTCATCGGCTCCTCCTCGGGACCAGTGGAATTCAGGTTTGCTCACGGCAAGTCTGTTCGGGTCATGATCGATTCGAAGCCCTGGAAGGTTCTTGCGACCCCTATGCCTGGGTTAGATTTCCCCGATCGCCCCTGGTTTCACGCCCTAAAGTTGCGTTTGGACCAATTCTGTGAGAACTATGGTCAAGCGATATGGGAATCAACCATCCGTTTCCGACCACCAGTAACATGCGCAAGGATGATTGGATGGAACATTATTTCCATACTCGCAAGCGTCGCTTTAGCAAAGCCGGGGTCGGGCTGCAATTTGTTATTTCGTGGTTGATGGCGTCCAAATCAACGAATGTGACTTGGATGATTTCCAGTTTCACTCAGTGTTGCATCTGCCTGGTAGCCGAGTAGAAGCGAGAGGGGTCACGCCTGACGCCGGGGATTGGTATCCCGGTTATGGGCATCCGACTCTGATCGGCTCGTTGCAAGACGCTTTGACCTTTCGTTGATCACCGGGATCCTTAGCGAAACCAATATTGCCTAAATCCTATGGATCATCCGGGGCTTCAGATTTCACGTCTGCGTGCGAAGTATGACCCATAATTATCGCGACAACCAGTCTCATTTCGTTTCTCTTTTCATTCATTAATATATCGCGATAACCTTTTCTTGTCTTTCTTGTGCTCCATATTCGTGACCATATCTCCAGGTTCCAGATCTTGTCTTCGTTTACGTATTCGATTGTTCCACATGCATGTAAATGTAATTGTCATGATATATATTCGTCAACTCCGAACCAGCTTACCTTACTTGATTTCGACTTAGTCAGATCGTTTTCATTGGCATGCGCCGATCCAGACTATTGGGATTCCTGGTCACCTTCTTCGTGAGTTTGCATAACTCCGAATCGGTTCCGTCTCACCCGATCACGTTCAAATTCTCTTACTAAAGATCCGCAGCTGAGATCTCGTTCATCCACCCAAGTCGGATCGTCATAACCTTTCCACTGGACCAAGAAATTGCGATGGGTTCGACCAAATCGGGCCCTTTTGCCCGATCGGGTGTCTAGAATCTTTCCAACTTCGAGGTCATCTTGATCTAATACTCTCTTCCAACTATCTTCAGGTAAAAGAGCTTTGTCGAAGTCAAACCTTGGCTGATCTTCGAGTGATAACCTGATTTTTGGACGATCACGAAATTCCCTGACCAGCTTCAATTTCGACAAATCGGCGATCGGAAAAACACCGTAATCGGTGCCTGCGGTAATCAACCGGTCGGCATGATTGCCGATCAGCTCAGTAACACGAAACGGCCCGTGCCACAGATGTGCTAACTTCCTGACATATCCTTCTTTCACGCGATCCAGGTAAAGCCAGACCCTTGATCCCGGTTCAATATTATGGGAATCAGCCTGATCGTTATTCTGATCAGCTCTTCCTTGGATCGCTCTCCAGAGTCGTTCATTGACCTGTTCTCGCGCGTGTTGGTAATGGCGCTGCGGTCCCATAGGCCACCGACGGGCCTCGCGATCCCGACATCTGGTACATCCGACGGAGATCGCATATTTAATAGTCGATCGAGGGTCCCAACCATACGCCAAATAAAAGGGGGTGTCTCCCCTGATCCGATCGAACGGAAATTTAACGCAAAAACCAGTCTTTCTGCATATTCGTCCCAATCTTGTTGGGCGTAATCTGCGACATACATCTTAATAGATCTGGTTAGTGCTGTACCATCCGTTCAGCTTTACCGTTTGGCTGCGACCGGTAGGCCATGGTTGCACTTTGTTTCTGACCAAGCATTTGGTTAAACGATCGAAAACCTTCAGCCATAAAACCCGGTTCCCGATCGTGCCTGGTCATTTCAATTGCACCAAATCGCTAGAAAACACATCCCTCATAACTGCGGGCAACTTGCTGGGCTGTTCGAGACCCAGCTACAGCTAATTGCCAGTCCGGTAAATAAATCGGTCCAGATCAGCACTTCCAGTATTGACTTTGAACGATTTCGCAAAGAAGAATATGACCCATCGCTATCACTTGAAAGAGGTAGGTCGCCCAGATATTTCCGGGCGCTCTACCTCGAATAGTCGGTATACCCTTCTCGGTTTCGCAATCTGTACACGCTCCAACAAACTTTTGGACACTATAAAATAAACCTCTCCAGTGAAAATGCTTGCGAATTCTGTGGTACGTCCGGATAACACCCTGATGACCACTCTCTCAACGGACATGATAGAGGTGTAAAATATCGGCTTGCAAAGTCTCCGGAATAACCAATTTCGCTGATCGATCGAGTTCCGCGTCAGCTTGATCAGCATGAGAATAATAGAAAGGCAAATCTTTTTCATCTATTTCGTAATTGGAAGCGCTTTTTACACAATTTTTCGACTCAGTTTCTCCAGGTGACCACTCCAAAAAACTTTTAAATCCACAATCCACCTTTCTTCATCTTGTGCCTTCAAGGTCCTTTCGGTCCGCAGCTACTGTACTATTTCTTCCGTCAACCTTTCTTGAGAAATCGGCCTGCGAGGTGTGATCTGGTTCGTGATCTCGTCAGAATCGATATTTGTGCTGATTTTCCTTTAGCTTCCGAGTGAATCAACTCAAATAACTTGTTGATTTCGACCAATTCCTCCAACACTGCTTTGTCCGTGATTACCGATCCGGTCTGATCACGCATGGCTTTTGTGGCAAAGTGGTCAGCACTCCTGTTCCGGTTTCACGTACAAGAGGTCATGGTTCGACCATCCTCGTACAGTTTTCACACCACGGTCATACGACAATTTCAGGTGCGGTGCCTTACAGTCGATCTCCCCAGTGATTTGCCGGATCACCAAATTTTAATCCCCACATATGATTACCCTTCCTCGCTTTGTTCTTGAAGGAGATCCAAACCTAGCAACCCACCCGGTTTCGGGGGGGCGACTGTAATACCGGCGATAATTGAGCAGCAGTAAATATAGTCCACTCCGTAATGTCCACAACAACGCACTATACGCCCGACATATTTCTTTACACCCTGACCGTTTCAACTTTGACAACATTTCCTCATCCAAGTCCACGACCGATGGAGGGATGATGATCGATTCTCGTGGTTGTTTCCAAGAAGCAACCTCAATGAGGGCCTAGTCAACTTCTGACTGGGGGTGATACTGGCTGCAAGGATACCGAGGATTTCTTCTTCACCCTTGGTGCATTTGATGATTTCCAAAGTACATTGAGATAATAACGCTGCCCATCACCCCAGTCTTCCATCAATTCCGGTCGAAGACAATAACCAAGCTAGAGTGGACCGTATAGAAAGTACCTTAATCTGTCTGGTCGCCGGCATAGAATAACAGACATCCAATATGCGTAATAGTGTCAGCACTTCTTTATTCACCATACCATAGTTAACCTCATTCGGTTTCAACGTCCGGCTTGTAAACGTCACTGGTGAATACACTCCATCGTGATCTTGGACCAGTGTGGCTGATATTGCCCACTTACTTGTATATAAAATCACCACGGGAATCTTCTCCGGATTGAAATGTTTCAGTATCGGGGTCGAAACCATCTTTGTTCACAATACAGAAAGCTACCATAGCTCGTTCCATATGACCTTCCGATCCAGACACGTTCGGTTGATCAGAGAGCCGGTTTTGAGATCCGATTAGTTCATTTCAGCTTCGTGACTGGTCTCGTTTGGTGATTTTTCCAACTGATCACGTTCTCGTAGCCTGTGATAATCAACTTCTTTCAACTCATATAATATGGCAGCATATATCAAAAATTCTTCGATAAACCGGCTATAATAATTCAGGGATCCGAGAAAAGACTGCATAGCCTTTATTGATCGGGGAAAAGGAAGGTTACTAAGTGCACTCAAGTCCTTCGGATTTGCTTCCAAACCTTGAATCGACACATTATGACCAATATAAGTGACCTTGGGCTGACCTCAGAAGCTCTTGGCGACGCTGATTGATAAAATCCAGCGTTCGCAGGTGTCAAGGAGTCGTTCGACCTTGTCGAAAAGAATACCCCATGACGTTGCCGTAACCAAGATATCGTCTATATATGATCGCCTTCCCAAAACTGACCGTCTCTGATCTTGGTCTGGTTCACCTTCCGTGAACACATCGTGAGGTTCGGTGATCTTCCGGTCGGCACTGATCTGGAAGTATCCATAGAGAGCATTGTCAAGGGAGTCTCTGATATTTTTGTGGAGCGTTCTTCAATCCGAACCGCATCCGGTTCCATTCAAAAAGGGCGAAAGGTGTAACAAAAGCTGATATCTCTCGAGCACGATCGGTCATCAAAACCACCCAGAAACCACTAGCCATGTCTAGTGAACAAAACCATAAAACTTTATCTACATCCTCAAGTAAATCATTTATCAAGGACATCGGATAAACCATCAACTTCGTGAGGCGGTTCACCATCCTATAGTGAATACAGATTCGGATATCAACTCCATTCTTTTTTATCACGATCACAATCGGTGATGCCCACTACGATGTTGAAGGTCGGATAATTTTCGTTCTCAACAGACCCCTAACCAGGTCGGATAGCTTTTCTCGGTATTGTGGCGCGACTTTGCGACAACGTTGAGCGATCGGTCTCGCATTTCTTTTTTAGTTGATCGATCCGCTCGGGAGTGTTTACTTCGGATTTTACCGACTTGAAGATCTTCCAGGGTGACCTCAGGTATGTTGAGTGATACTTCTGGCAAAACCGCCATCTATTTCTCGATATCTTCAATGAATTGATCACCACCTTCATGTATACATAATTGTTCATCCACCGGATCTATTTCTTCCGATTCGGTGTCAGACCGGATCGCTCCCAGCGAATCATCTGACTGGTGATCTACTTCGGGTTTCACTTCGCCTTTAGTAGCTACGACAGGTTCATGTTCCAATTTCTCCCCCAAATCTCGGTTCTCACATATTTCGTTAGTGTCAGAGTCGTCTTTAATCGTATCATCATCATTTTTATCCTCAGGGTCCCTGACAGTCGGTGATCCGGGTCTAGTAACGTTTAAAATCTGTGGACCTTATTCGACACGACTTTCGCCCGTCGCTTTCGCTGACGATCCTCTGGTCAATAATTTGGTCGGAGCTGTATATTCCGGCTTTTTAACTAAAGGTGAGGTGTCTTCGTTTACCAAATCTTTGTCGTTGATCAGGTCCGTGGTGGCTTGATACGCCAGATTCTGCCATTCAATATATCTTCGTGATCCGACTGAGACATACCCTATCTGTCGAGGCACTTTCCCTTCAGGCAACCACATCCCTAGGATCATGTCTTCGTGAACAATTAATGACTGATACGATATGTTGGTAATCCTGATATAGCTTGATCTACCAATCCCTTTGACAAAAGTCGGTACCCATCGTTCACCACGAGTTAACCACAGCTTCTGCTGCCGATCAGTCGACCGGATCATCACATCAGCCGATCGGGCTACAGCAATATTTTCATACTGACCCATTTTGACCGTCTGCATGTGGACACCATATAATGGACGTCGGCCGGATAACTGTATCTGCACTTCGTCTGGGAGGGTCAGGGTTCCATGAGAAAGGTCAAGCCGTATACCAGCTGGAGCCATGAAATCCATTCCCAGTATCGCGTCCTGACCGGCTAACCGGCCAATCCAAGCATTGAAATAATAGACCAGGAAACCGGCCTAGGTGATTTTGGCACGTGACCGTCCTTCGGTCATGTACAAACTTTCACCGATTCCAACACAATTTTGCCACTGGGTACTGTCTATACGACATCCCACCTTACGAGCAAAGGCGGAGTCGATAATCGAGACTTCTACTCCAGAGTCAAATAGAATAGTGATTTTTTCATTATTAATTTCCCATTAGCTTTTGCTTGTTTAAACCACTTATCGGGAGAGTGATACACCCAGTATCCTCGAGATTCACCAGGCAGTAGGTCCAACGCCATAATCACGTTCGATCGGGAATATTCGTCCACTCTGAGACTGTGAATCGGATATCGATCGGTACAATTTGAAATAGAACACGTATTGTAAATGCTGAATGAGACCGCTCGGCTTGAACCAGATTCCAACCTGGTCAGTGATCTAATTTAACATTTCTCGACATCCGGAAGAAGCATGCCGGTATGTTTGGTCGGCACGTACCACTTGCGCATCTGATTGAAGAACTCTTTAATCGGGCAGGCACCGGCGTCGTGAATCTTCCCACAGGTCTTGCACACGAAAATACAATGATCAGAGGGATGTCCTTTACGATCACATTTCCGGCACGTGATTCTTTTCCAACAATCACGATCGCCGTGCTTAGTCGACCCACAATGTACACATTTCTTGCGATGTCGGTCCTGATCGGGCTGGTTTCCGCCGGATTTCCTCCATCAAACCCATTAATCGATGATCTCGGGTGGATTACCGGTTCCGCCTTGAATATATGCCGATACTGTCCTTCATCTGAGCCTAAACTTGACCGACCACTTTCTTCTTCCGAGCTGGAACAATCCGATTCCTTCGCAATCATCCGGATCGCTCTTGCCGGCCGGTCCGCTGGTGTCTTGACCTGGTCCGGGTGTGGTTTCGATCGGTATTGGTTTGATCCTACCTCGACCTTGGGTTCTCGACTTTTAGCTCGCTGTAACGTTCTTAAAGTCAGTTCCAATTCTTCCGCATTACTTATACGAAGTAAAGTTAGCTGATCAGCCAAATCGCGGTTGTCCAAAATGCCGATAAAGTGTTCAACGTGTTCGCGAGCCATATTTGCGTGCCGTGGACCCTTGATCGGCATTTTGGCTTGCAGACCAGCAACATTCAACCGATGTAAATAATATCCGATCGGTGGTTCATCAGATCTTAGTAATATTGTCTCGCGACAGATACCCCTGAGTAGCAATATTGCTCCTCAAATTCTTCACACAGTTGATACTACTTTAAACGTACTTCTTACCTTAACTGCTTTAGCCATTTCTTGGCCGGACCTTTCATCAGATCAGCAAAAATCAAACATCTTTCATCTTCCGGTGTCTTATCTCTCAAAAAGGCTAATTTCGTCCGACTCAGCCAGGCTCTCGCCTGATCGTCATCCACATCTTTGCCGATAAAATCTTTTAATTCAGAGATCGCCGACATCCGGGCTCGAGTGATCGTTCCAGAATCACTATCAAATGCTTGCGCCGAGGCCATATTTGCCTTACGAGGCATCTCCTTATCCAAATCGTCCAGATCGAAGTGTTGACTGATCCCCCCATTTGATTCCATATCCACGTCACTGTGGGGGGTGATTGATGGAGTCGGTCTTGATGACTGGTGTGGCATATTGATCGGACAATCCCGGCTGGTCGGCCTGATTCCATCTCCACATCTACAGGTTTTTAAACCGGTTTAGCCGTTGGTTGATTTTTGTTCTGGCTCGGTTGCCTTGGTTGCCCTTGTCCATTTTTATACTGGGGTAATCCATGTTGTTTACTCACGAACCGGTTCATCATAGACGTAAACATGGTTCTCATTTGTTCCGGAACTTCTGGTATGCCGGTACGATGGTTGTTGGGGGTCGGATTGTTTTGTGCGATTTCTTGAGCATCTTCAAAACTGTCTTCTGACCCGACTCGACCCGGTTCAGGCTTTCTTTTCCTGTTCTGCGACTCGATCTTGGAGTCGGTCTGCCTGATCCCCTTCGGGCCTAATGTCATACAAGTCACATCAACCGAGGGAATCGGTAGAATCCGCTCCAAACTGGGATGATGATTGATATATCGATTCGATATCCATAGGATATTCAACCAATTGTGATCGCTGTCAAGGATCAACCGGCGGTTACTGGACCACGGTATTCGCCCCGGGCAACGAGGCAAGATGATCGTACAGCGTTATCATAGCCTCTCTGATCGTTCCTTGGTCTATATCGAACAACATATTCGCGTCGACCGCACTAGAAGTGAAACCAACTTTATCGATCTGGGCCAGGAGATTTCTGATCAGGTCGAGCTGGCTACCGGTAATAACCAGCCTAGTCGCTCGACCTTCTAGCTTCCCAATGATCTTAGGTTTGATGAATTTCATCACCCGGTTGTAAGCTAAGAATTTGTGAAACTCCCGAAGGTAAAGCAAGCGTTCTACATCCTGAACCGTGGTTTTTTCGGCTGGTTCGGTCTTCTCTTCATCTTCTTCGAACATCTTCGGTTTAGGTTTCACATATTTCTTAGGTGGATGATATCGATCCCCCCATGGCTTTTTTATCTTCTCCAATTTTCTTAATATGCATAGGATCGAGGTCGGCGCCTCGATCCTTTCCCGGATTATAGTTAATTTTACTATAATCCGGATCGGCTCCGATTGGAGCCTTGTGGGGAGTTGTTTCATATTTAATTTCGACCTGGAACTCCACCGACCAGGTCAGCCATCGTTTCCTTTATGTTTGGAAAGCATCGGAGGCGATACGCTTTCCTCCAATACACCCGAAAAAGTTTCCTCCACTTTGATTTTGACATCTTTTTCATCTCCAGAGGAATCACGGTGATATCCAGAGTCACCTAGTGTTCCGGGCACGCGCACGATTGTGGTGGAGCCGATTTCCAAATCTAGAACGGAGGTTTTGGGTGGAATTCGAATACCCACTAG
Source organism: Sclerospora graminicola (assembly GCA_001887855.2). Lineage (NCBI taxonomy): Eukaryota > Oomycota > Peronosporomycetes > Peronosporales > Peronosporaceae > Sclerospora > Sclerospora graminicola. The sequence goes on along the minus strand of MIQA02021085.1, from coordinate 25,896 downwards.
CCCGGACAGCCAACTATCGGAGGGGGTATTCTGTTGATCCTGATCGGCATCAGGATCGGATGATCATCACTATGATGAATGATCCGATTCTCCCGGTCTTGTGACCGGTCGTCATGTGCGATAGAATCCATATTTAATTTCATTTCACCTTGTCTACCCATTGATCTTCGGTGGTTACACTCGCTCAGGTGGACTCTAGATGAGAAGGATATTTGAAGGGTGTGACCTTTTTGAGACGGGGGTGTTCTCGGGTGGAAATCTTCACCGGAGAACAGGTCAGGGTCGACACTTAATTAAAGTATCTAAGGGCACTGATCGGGAAACTTCGTCCGATCAGGCCAGCCAATAAAACGAGAGATAACGAGAAAACCACAAAAAACACGATAAAACCAAGATCTTCCACAGTAAATCACAAACGTTATCTCCACGAAACCTTTCCAATTAATAAAAACGTGCTCAAAACACGTGCGCGTGAGGGGGTGACGGTTGAAAACCTACGCAAACCCATCGGGGGACTTCCTGTAAGCCAAAATGCGTCTTAACCGGGGAATTAAGTTGAGCTACAGGGGCCTATTAACCCTGTGCTCCTAATGACCGCGACACGTGGCGGAGCGACTCTTTGTTTTGGGGGTAAATTCAATCCTGTTATTATATATGCAAAAATATCTAATACCTAATGTACCATACACCAACCTATGTGACCCACCTCATACTTCAATCTTGATCATCTTGTCACAAGGGTGTCCTGGTACCACCATAAACTAATCTTCAACGCTTCTTCAACCTGATCTGTACCACTTTAGACCGATCTTCAGCCGATCCTGATCCAGTTCTCTGTCGATTTTCCCAACCCAGCACGTTTCAACCAACCCGATCTTCAAGTACCAGCTCACCGACCTCGTTTGGTGCAGTGGTTAAGGCCCTGCCTTCGGGATCGGAAAGATTGCGGGTTCGAGTCCCACCGTGGACAAAAATCCAAAGTCGGATAGAGTCGGAGTCCAAAAGTGTAATGAAATGAGGCCCTTACAGCACCGCGCTTGACATGGCTTACACAACCCTGTAAAGGGTCAGGTTCTCTAAATATTATTCAAGTACCAGCTCGGAACCAGCTCAGAATCGGCCTCTTGGGATGTTGTTCATTCGATCCAACACTGATCTTGGCTGAACTCCTTCTTTCTTAGCACCTGGAAGCTGATTCAGGGCCGATCCAGGCCGGTTCAGACCGGCCCGGGAATCAGGTCGAATCAGCCCCAAATCACTTTGAACTACCCATACATCGACCTCTCCCGCTCGCTCCACCTTGTCTTCGACCTCCATTATACGTTGAACCGCGAGGTTGAACTAAATCGGCATTCCATCCAGAGTCGGACTCGATATGGTCTTTTAATTCTGATTCGGAGCAAGTTCATTGACCCCTGTCGCTTGCTTCAGCTGATATGCCCCATAACGCTCACCGGTTTACACATAGGACCCCGTCATACGCTTGGTCTTCACATTCTAGGCGGGACCAAATCGTTCGGCCGGTCAACCGAGATCTTAATATCTCATCAGCTTGAACCACTTGGATCGGCGATGATCCACTTCAATGACCAGGTTCTACCGCGCCTGATATATCAAACCGTCCATAAACACTGCTTATCACATATGTCTTGACCGGTCCGGTCTCGCACAAACCCGGTCCGGTATCTGGATATTCATGATATTTACTGGTCCGTTATTCTCTGGGACAGGATGTAACAACGGCATCATCTTGTTTTTCTCCACATTTTACGATAGCCCGTTATCACTTATGTACCATCCTGACTGGAACCAACCTGTCTCACCAATCAACGGTTCTGTCTTGATGGGTGCTCCCACAGCCACCAATCAACAGCCGTATGCGGACCACTTACTCCTGATTTTGTTGAATCACTCTACCACAACATTGCCAGTCATCACCCAGAAATGGACAAACCGAAGATCACAAGACTCCTGGTTTTCAGTTTAGCATCAAATTAGGATAAAACACCTAAAGAGATATGGAAGCACGGCAATATCTAAAGTGATTACCAATATGGGTTATCTATCGAACGACCACCATATAATTAAACACATACTATAGCAGAGAACACAAAAATAGCCAATATTTATTAGCTGAGGATTGCGAAAGTACACATTCGGATGTCGTACACATTATATGGAGCTGTGTTAGTGCACAACGCTTTTGGAAGCGATTCTTGCAACATTGGATCGGAAGGACTATTTCTCAAGCAGATCTCCTCACATACAGAGACAATATTGCAACTCAAGAAGCGCCGGAAATTTCACCATCACTACAACACGAGATGCAAGACAAATACGGTATACAATTGAATGAATGTCAGGATCAAATGGTCCGGTTATGGTGGGGGATAAGTGGGATTGCGCAGGTTTGGCTGTGGCAGCTGCGCAATCAGGCCATATTTGAAGGTAAACGGTGAAATCAAAGGGAACACACCGAATTTATCTGGAACCAATGTAAGACTCAATTTTGCGAGGTGGCAGCATTTGAACTCAATTTTGCGAGGTGGCAGCATTTGAACGACGACGGACTCATCTCCGCGACGACGGGGTGAGATTACAATTATGTGTGCAGTGCTTCTTCAACATTTCTCCAGCACCATCGAGAACGATGACGCAGCATAATAATCCACCTCATGAATCCCATCTGCTCTTTCTGCGCCAGAATTAGCTATGAGAGTCAACAATTTTATTATAGCCAATAGTTAAAGACTAGATGGACTATACTTTATTATTAATTATAATATTGTCGATTTCGTTCAAATGGGCCTGAGATTTAAAACCGCCCGAACCATACAAGAATGGTGATTTGTCAAAACAAGTCAATTATTTCATTTAATTCCAATCAGCTGACATCACGTAGACCCTAAGCCCTACAACCCAAACCTAAATCCCTACACCCTCTATTACTGATAAACTATTTTATTTTTTTATATAAAAACAGTCTATTTAGTCTTAAACACTATTAGCTGTCACGAATTGCCTGAGAACTGTCTGTAGACTTCTATCTGATCTAGCCGTGTAGTCCGCTATCGGATACTGGGTTATCGTTCGCTGATCATGTTGGTGTCTGCGTCCGTTGCCTGTCAGCACTTCAATGCATATTTTCAACTGTATACCTCGCACTCGGGTGTTTTGTCCCTTGGCCTCGAATTCTGCCGTTGCCTTGACCTGTTCCAAGGCCATTTTCCACATTGTTGCTGTCTGCTCTGGCCTGGTTCTCTGAATTCCTTTGTGTACGCTATCGTTACGCATTTGCCATAGCGCTGTGATACCCACAGAACAAAAACTCCACCACACTCGGTTCAAATGCTCTGCACACTCCTCTGCCTGCTCCCCACATCTTTGCTCTAATTTGTGCATCAAATGTGTCGATATAGGCGGCGGGTGGCGTGTCATGCACTGTCTTTGATACTTCTCTACGTTTTCCCCACTGATTCGTTCACCAAACCAATGACTTAGTAAGCGTGCCCAGAAATCCTGGGCTCTTCGGCACCCCCACATTATATGTGATACCCCTTTCCCCGGAGATGTGCACTCTGAATCTATAGCACATCTCCGCGCCGAAACATAACCATCATAAAAGACGTTCAGCTGCATTGTAGCCGCGCGATAGATCGTCCATGCTTGGTAATCCGTTATCGTATTGTGGTGAATCCACAGCCCTTCAGGTGGTTGCTCTAACCATTCATACGCTACTCGGTCCGTTGCACATTTAGTCGTCCATTTGTCTATTATCTGTCGTAGCGGTCGCGCCACATACTGTTGATATAAGCTCTTGAAGGAACGCCGCAACTGGTAACTGACTGCTTTACTCTTCGTTTTCTCCGTAACGGACCAAGGCATCTCATGGATCAGTGGATTGGCTTCGAATACCACTCTTCTGATTGTATCCTGATCGTCTCCCATCGCATCTAGATTCTGCCAGTAAAGTCCATCTTGTTGCTGTCCAAACCTATACCTGCAATTCGTGTCTCGGCAGATTCCTTGAATAGTCCGGGAATCTTCCAAAGCCCATTGGACTTTTACTAGTGCTCCATCGTGATTCCAGAGTGTTAGTTGGGGCGGGCGTCCGATGACTTCACCAATGCCAACTCTGGGCGAGCATAACACTAGTACCGCCAGCCATCTCAACACTTTTGCTCTGGTATGCCCCTTGTTCTCCTTTCCTTGTACTCTCCATGTGAAAGAAGTTGCGCTTGTCCTTTGAATCCGTAAATCTCGAATGCTCATTCGCGGAATTCGATCATACTTTATTCTTGGTACTGCAAATCCTGACGGCTCGCGTATCCACGGATTATCCGCCCATTGGTAGGTGCCCCAGAATGATTGTATGTGCTTCGGCATGTGGTTGTGCCATTTCATCTCTTGTAAATTGACCTCTAATGTTAACTCATCTCCACACCGCACCGATTTGCTAGGCTGTTGCAGCTGGCAATCGCACTCGGTTAGAATGGTAGGAAGCCACCTAGTTACGTACCTTTGTATTTCCGCCCTTGTTTCCGGATCTGGGCTAATCGATTGTTGAAGCTGTTCTGTGGTTCTTTGTTGTGCAGACCAGGCATCTCTGCGTAAAGGTGCACAACGACGTTCCAGTGGGGTTAGTCCTTTTTGCCCATACTTCACATGAAATAATCCTCCCCAGTTCCTCCATGCTTGCGAGTATTTGTCCTTCAGTTCCAAAAGCCAGAAAGTCGCCTCTTTCACCCGTAAGGTGTGGATTGCAATCGGTAGCGAAATTAGCCCTAGTCCTCCAACAGCTTTAGGGGTATACAGCAACGCCGGCGACATCTTGTGTCTGCTCGGTTCCACTTGTAGTTGTCTTCTCCATATGAACCTTTTTTGCAAGTGAATTAACCGCTGGAGCACTTCTTGTGGCGGGGCAAAAATTTTTGCTGTGAACAGTATCGCCGGCACTGCTATCGCGTTGAATAGTGTTACCCGCTCTATAACTGACGTTCCGCACTGTGCCGCCGTTAGTAGCCGCCGTTGGAGTGCCCGAATTCTGTCCTCCCAGTTTATTCTCCCTGTATCTCCAATTCCAACTTGATATCCCAGGTACCGGGTTGTTTCACCCGGTTGTAATACCGGTATACCATACCACTCCTTAGTAACCGGTATACTCTCCAAGAAAATATACTTGCATTTAGCTGGTTGTACTTGCAAACCAGAGAGCCGTCCAAAGTCCTTCACGATCTTCATCGCCGCTAATGCTTGATGACCATGTCTAAAGAAAATTGTCGAACCATCCACAAAGGAGGAAAATCTGTGTTCATAGTTGCATCCATCCCCTCCTGTAATCGTTAATCCTTCGAGTCCGGTGTGTTGTTTCAACGCCAATCCCAATGGTTCCACCGCCAATATGAACAAAAGAGGGGCGAGCGGGCATCCTTGTCTGATTCCGGATTTCACATCAATGGGCTCTGACAACATGCCGTTCACTAAAAATCTTGCTATCGTCCCTTCATGTAAT
>MIQA02021085.1:0-18760 GCA_001887855.2 Sclerospora graminicola | reverse complement strand
TCCGGAACTTTCTTGGTTCCCGGCGCTTTGAGACTTGAGAAAGCAGTCAATCTCCTTCCAAATCTTCTTTTCATCCTTCAGCAGTCTGCGGATCAACACTTTAAAACCCGGCGATTGTTGAGTACTTACCACTTGGCGTCGTAGCTTTACCCACATATCATCTCCCGGGAGCAGGTCTTCGCCAATCGACGCTGCAATTTGCACCCCGTAAATATGTGCGCACATCGAAATTCTTAAAAAAGAAGTCTTCTTGTGTGGATCACACAACTTCCAGAGCGGGTCCCCTCCATACTTGTGTTTACGTAATCTACGCCACGCGTGCCCACTCTGCCTTATTGCGTCTTTCTGTGTTTCCTCCGCTACACTTGCTACTTGCTCAGCCCATTGGCTAAAGTCCCCAGGCTTTAGTCCTTCCGTTTTCCTCTGTTGGCCTTCTTGAACTAGTCGGTTCCAGCACTCTCGGTACCAGGGTTTCGTTAGCTTTACAAGAGTATCATCGTTGAGGCGCTCCAGTAGTTTGAAAGGCCGGTTGAAGGTCGTTAGCAGTTGGACTAACGCTGCCCCGTCCGTCTTTGCTGCCTTTATCCAGGTTGACGGCGATGCATTGGCCACTGGAAAGGCTACTGAATACTTGGTCTCCCACACTGACGCCATCGAATCCCAGAGATGAGCCCATGACTTAGTCTCCACCTCTTCTTCCATGGTTGTATCAGCTGTCTCAGTCGCTATGAAGTCATCCACCAATTCCCGGATGACTGGAACCTCCTCCTCCTTATGTGGACTTACTTCAGATGCATATGATTCCGTTATCGTCCTCTTCTTTAAGGGTCTCTTCAACTCGGCATCTTCAATTCGGCTTTCATCCCCGTTAGGATCTGGTTCTCCTCGCTGAGTTAAAGCCAGTGTGGTAGCCGGGAATTTGATGGACGGTGTATACTCTGATTCTTGGCTGGAAATGTAGAACCCTTCCATTCCTTGGTCCGGTCCTTCTTCTAACATCAGAATATTGTTGGTAAAGTTAAACCAAGTTAACAGTACCTTTTGATCCGTGGCTAGCGTATCCGCTAAGAAACAACGTTCCGCTTCGTCAGTTAGGTCTACTTGAAGCAGCCGCTTTTGGTCCTCGATCGGTAAGTAGGACACCGTATCGACTAAAAACTTAATCAATGTCCTGGCTGTCGCACCCTTCATCCCTAGGAGCCTGTCTATCTGGGCATGGTAAACATACCTAACCTCCCTGTTTTCGGCTTGTTTGTTCCTCTCCCCTGTCTCGTGTATAACAAGTGAATTACCTTCTGCCGCTTTGTGGGAGGCACTGCTACCTAGTCCCTTGGAGGGGTGTTCCTGAGATGTAGTGATCCCCTGGGTCTCTATGCGTTCTTCATCACCCATTTCAATGTCCTGCTGCTCCTCCGTGTTTGTCCTTTGAGACGGACGCCCTCTCCACCCATGGATATATGCATGGTAGTGTTCATTCTCGTAGTGTAACATCAAAGGTAGCTCGGTGCCATCTTGTGTTGCCGCCTCTTTTCTCTGTCTTACCAGTTGCACGCAGCTACTGAGAGACATCGGAAATTCTCCGCAGGTAGCGTATTGTTTACGTTGATGCAGTCTTGTTTCCGGAATGTAATGAATCGCCCCGGCTTTTCCGTTGACTGGATCTTTACTTAGAACTATGATCTCCCGCTGGAGAAGTGCTCCTATACATGACAGTGTATCATTACTGCCCCATGCCTTCTTACTTACCGTATCTTGTAGCCCTGATGGGCTGTTGGCGAACTCCTCCAAATACTCCTTGAATGCTGTCTCCGATTGTTTGGCTGATATTCGGTCATAGCCACGTCCGAGACTTCGCAGTGTCTGCTTTCTTATACCTGGTGGGAATTTTTGAGCAAAATCCATTAGTCCACGTGCTGTACAACCCTTCTTTAATGCCGTAGCCGCTTGTTCTAACAGTTCAGGCCAGTGTACCATCGCCGAGTTGAAGAACGCTTGTATTAATCCGTACACTTGACAGTTGCCTGTTGGTGGTGTAGGAACGCTCTGAAGTCCCATAGCGATGAGAGCATCCATAAAGTGTATCTCCGTCTCAGTCGGTAGCTGATATTGCTCCCATGGGAATAGATCAACGGGTCCTTCCCTGTCCTGTATGGTGGCATAAATTTCCGCCAATCTCCGCTTAGTTTGTGCCTCTACAACTAGCAAGTTGGTGTTTTCGCGTTGTCTGTCCTTTGGAGTTGGTTTGGCCGGTTTTGTCCGTACCGCGTCTTTCCCCTGTCCGTTTTGAATATTGTCCTCAGTTGAGGATGGTTCCTCCTCTGGCTGTTCGCCTTTTACTGAGTTTGACTCGCTCTTGGCCCCGGCCCCTTTGTCGTGTTGCTTGTTGCTACTTCCGTTACCTACTTCCTGGCTGATCTCATTGACCCCCTTGTCTTTGTCTTTTTTCTGTTCATGAATCAGATTGTTGTTAACATGTGCGCCTATAGTCGTCCCGTCTTTTCGCCCAGGTTGGCCTTTTGATGCTCTCACGACTGTGGTCCATTCATTCGTGTCTTCTCCTTGGGATCCTTCCCTTCCTTGGTCACTCGCATTTTCCTTTTTAGCACGTTTACTCCCCGCTGTTTGCTCTCCGGGGGTGCTCCCCTCTTTCGCCTCAGGGTCTTCTGGCTGCTCCTGTCCCGTTTCCTGTTGCTCGTCTTTACCGATCCTCTTGCTTCGTTTTTGGTCGTACGCTTCGCAGTTCGACCTCACCTCCTTTCGAAGCGCTTCCATGCTCGTGAACGTCGGCTCCGGCACATCAATTGCTTCTACTTTCTCTACCGCTACCACAATACAATGCTCCGAAATAAGCTTGTGTTGTGTGACGGTACACCCGCGTATTTGATGACCGGTTTCGCCACATCGCAGACAGTGCTTGCTTCCTCTCGAACCTGGGTGCTCCAAAGTTAGAGTCGTACCGCACCAAACTATACGACGTACCTCTCCCAATGCTTTTGGGCATCCTCCTGCTTCGACTACAATGTTCCAATCAAGTGAGGTCGCTGACAGTGGGCCCCCTTTGTCCAGTTCTTCAAAGAAGAATTCGACTGGAATGATAGATTTTAGAAAGCCGTGGAACTTCAAGATGTCGATGTTACTTGTAATATTTCGCACCGTGATGACGTAATCCGTATTGAACCCCCCACCATTACTTGGTCCATGGTCCTGGCGCTCCCATACCGGTTTATCTTTTGGTTCTTGGACGTGTACATTCCGCAATCTGTGGATAGATTTGTGATACGGAACTTGTACATCTGCATGTCTCTTAGCAACTGCTCTCGTTAAAAAGGCAAAATTTAAACAATGTTGTGATGGCGAATATCGGATCGCCTTCACGTCTGCTAGCATTTCCCACAAACGTTTGTTGTCCGCTCCCCTTGCCGTTGCCGCCATGGCAATGCTTTCCTGGATACTCTTCGTACTCTGAAAAGCCTTCTTAATCCTTCCTTCCCCTGTCAAATCCATTGTTAGACAGCCCTCAACTTGTACTCGTATCGTTGTAAGTAAACGGAGCCGGTCGTCTGACGTCATGATCTGTCGCAAGAATTGAGGAAGTGTCCGCGATAAAATCGTACCTTCTGCTAAGCCTTGGACGATCTGCCACTCTTCTGCACTCCCATCTCGAAAGTTTTTTCCTTTTCGCCCTTGCCACTCCTTTCGACATACTTGTAGTAGAGTTTGTGCTTGTTCTGGAGAGTAGATTGCCGGATTGAATTTAAAGACTCCTTGACTCGTTCTTGCTACTCGTGGTGCCGTTATCTCCCCTTTCACTTTTGATAACCATCCTTGAAGTACGTTTTGCCCCTTAACTGCCACTTCTACCTGACAGGTCCCAATTGTTTTCGCTAGCGTGGTCTCTAACGTCTGGTTCGATTTCCTGGCTAAGTAACAGGCGTCAATCGTTTTCTGCTTCCACACAAGCCAGTTGAGCTTGTGGGTCACTACCAGTAACTCAAATAGATCAACCAGCCGTTCCTTTTCTACCCTTGATAAAATTGGCCACTTATCTGGTTTTTTTGCGTTGGTCCGGTGGCTAGTTTTTGGTTGCTTATAGACCGCTTTAAAGAGCTCCTGGGTAAGATCTAGCCAGGTTTGGTGTCGGGGTTTTCTTTGAGCCGCGTCCGTCAAAACCTGACGAAGAGCCTCCGCTAGCTCTTCAGGAGTATTGGGTCTCTTAACTTCTTTTTCCTGATGATCGGTAACCGGTTGCTCCTCCTGGCCGCCTGCCTCCTTTTCCGCTTCCTTGCTTTCTTGGAGAGGAGGTCCCTCCCGAGTTATATTAGTGTTCTCCACTACTACAATGGTCGTTACTCTGTCTTGTACCTCTCCTTTAAGTGTCTTCTCGTGATTGTCAGAAGCATCCATAGGACTATCCTGATCACTCACTTCCTCACTCATCATCTCTTCGCTTAATTGCGATTCCGGAACTATCTCGTCTACCGTGGTCTCTTGCTTGACCGGTACGGTGGGCGGTTCCGCTATTTCCCCCGGTTCCTTATCCGGGGGTTTTCTGTCTACGGCCGGGCTGTTGCCCAATGGGTTCATCAGTTTTGCTTAGTACTCGTGTACTCTTCGCGGGGTAGTCCGGATCCTCCTGACGTGGCTCGTTAGGGGGTCTGCTTGACAAAATCGGGACTGAAAAGGTGTAGTTCTAAAATACGGGTCCGAAAAACGCCCATATTCAAACCACTTGAGTCACCTTTTGGAATATTCCTTCCATTTTATCCACTGACGTTCTTAATCTAGAAGCAAGCGCGCAAGGCGTTAGCGCGTCTGGGGAAGCCTCAGTGCAAAATCGGGACAGTAAATTCTAAATCGATGGTACTGGTACGGTATTCAGCATCGAAGGTGGCGCTTGTAACGGGGCTGCATGATTTTGGGGAAGTGACGGAGGAGCTTTTGGACTGTGTATACCAAGACCGAGAGGAATTGCTGGTGCGCGACGCCGATCGGTTGCAGCTGCGTCTCATTTCCAAGGAGGAGGAGCTTGATTCACTTGTACAAAAGAGCGGGGCAGCTGCAGCTCCGCAGCTTCGGACGGCTCTTCAATGGGCACAAGACCGAGCAACTCCCACCCATGTTAAGGTAGCTCAAAATCTTTTGAAACGCGTAGACAAGCAGCTGTCGGAAGCTATCGAGAGCAAGAATCTCGTGAGCCAAGAAGCACAGAAAGCGCGCAAACTACTGGCCGATAAGATTCACAAGAGCGTCGGTTCTCGTAACGAGTCGCTGGCTTTGAAGGTACGATTTTAGCCACAATTGTGTGTGTATTTAGTGAAAATCTGACGATTTTTGGTTTTGGTAGGACAGGCATATGAACAACAAACTGGATCCAACGTACGGCTCACGAATGAGCATTGTTACGTCCTTACTTTTCCACCGCCACCTCAGATGAGTAGCCTGGAAGGTACAGAACAAGCTTCTGTTAACTACTCTCTGCTAGCTGAGCAAAGTCAGCGCACAACGACATACAAAAGGCAACAGTTTCAATGGCCGAGTAGGTCTGCGACAGTGGATTTGACCATGGAGCAAGAGGAAAGACTGGGTCATGATTATTTTTCTATCTGTGGTATGGTGGACGGTGTAGCAGACGCCTTAGACTTCTCAGAAGATGGCGAGTGGGAGCTAGTTCCCGTGGTTGTGGAGGTCAAGAACAGAATGCGGTGTTTGCGAAATCCACCCCCGCTTTACGATTATATCCAGCTTGCTGTGTACATGAAATTGCTAGGCGTTGAGCACGGCGATCTAGTTCAATGTATCTACGATGCCGATTCCCGCCCAACTATTCAGATATCACGCGCGTCGTTAGGAAGTGCACCGCTGTGTCTCCCAGGGTCTTCAACGGGACGAAAAGGTGATATCTGGACTGAAGTTATCGTTCCGCGACTCTATGCCTTCACGCGATTTGTGCAGAAGCTACGCTCTGAGGAACTTTTGCGTCTTGCTTTCCTCAACGGCAACGAAGAAGAACGATTCGCAATCATACGTACTGAGTGTGACTTTCTGTAAAGAGTATATTATACGGCTTTCGGGTGTAAGCTCTTACATAACAAGACACCGGGTTCTCGCTCTATTCCGAGACTTTCGCATCTCGTTCGCTCTGTCTTCAGCCTCGATTATATCCGCCATCGCAGTGCGCCCCTCGTCTTCGACTTGTTCTCCATTGCTTGGGTCAGGTATCACGGCACGAATCACCTTATCGGAGAAGGAAAGTTCGAACTCGGACAGATGAATGTTAGCTGCCGCTGCAGCAATACAATATACGGTCTTAAGTACGTTGTCGCCACTTTGAGCCGATACTAAAAACCCTCCAAGTAGCCCGTGCTGACGAATGAAATCCTTGTGCTTTTCGTTCGAAATTACGCGGTGGGCAACAAGATCAATCTTATTGCCCACTAGGTACAAGTTCATCTGCTTTCCAGCCTTCTCACGTGCCACTCGCAACCAGTCCTCGACATCGCTAAAAGACTGAGCGTCCGTGACATCATAGCACAGGAGAACGACGTGGGCACCGAAAAGATATTTGCTCAGCATCTTGCTGTTAATTGACTGTCCCCCAATATCCCATACCTGCAATACAATTTGTTGGTCGCGTGGAAACTGTAGCTTTTTTTCGAAAAAGTCTAGTCCTATCGTCTGTCTATATACACGAGCAAAGCCATCGTCTACAAAACGTGCAATGAGACTTGACTTCCCCACGGAGCCATTCCCTAGTAACACAAACTTAATCACCGAGTCCCCTCGCATCTGCACGTCTATCACTACATAACAACCACGATACCAAGAAACAATAGTGATGCATGTGTTCATAAGAAGATCCACCATAGAGGCAACTACATTGCTGCATTCCTAAAATGGTCCCACCACTTCGTGAATTCTGTTACGCGCTTGCTTCTTCCTGGCTCTGCTTACTTTTGTATTTCGGAACAGCGACCGTCTACACGACCCGACAGTTTATGAAACCGATCCAGTCACCTTAAGAGCGCCAAGGTAAGTATGATCGCCACCTCGAACTGGCTACTCGTCACGGTCGATGTCTGATCATCAACATATACGCTGTCACCTGAAGAGTGTGCTTGTCTTAACCACCAGACCGTGGTGATCTCATTCAACCCCCCAATCGTATTCACTGCTCTTCACACACCGCTGCTGCAAGTCTACGCTTGGGATGCCAAGTTAACGATCACGCAGCAACGTGGTAAATTAGACCATACGACAATCAACTTTTGGAAGGTGCGCCTTGCGCAGTAGAATCTTTCGGTGCAAATACTTTTTTCTTCTAAATATTATTACACGCATCAGCGTTAGACAACGTATAAAATCAAATGAACCCACAACCTCCCTTACCCCCTGAGCGTGCGGCTCCTTGCAACCCGTTGTACCTTTACGGCGTTGGTGCAACTTCAAGTTAGCACTTTCATCGTGAGTCCCATCAGTAACATCTTTACTCTTGTTGGCATTATTCCGTCCCCGACCACCATTTTTTTTTCCACTTTTCGGGACACGCCTCTCCGATCCGCGCTCTGAATGGGCATCGGTAGAGTGCACAGTCCCATTCAGCTCAGCAGAAGTAATTCCAGACTTGGGGGTCATGATACGCAGCATGCCAGGCTCTGCTGGTAACAATTCCTGTTTCGTCGTTTCCTTTGTCAAAGAAACTCTCTTACGTTGCTTGCGGTTCTTAAGATCTAACGAAAGAATCCAATGGGAATTATAAGCCGAGTGTAAATTTCCAATTCCGCTTGCAATCGCCATACCTTGAGGATTCGATGCATCGCCAGGGACTTTCTTTTGGCGATCCTTCATTGGCGCTAGCTTATCCTTTTTCGATCCCTAAGGCAAATTTGCTTTTGCTTCAGTACTCGATTTGCGAAGTTTAACTTTGAATTCACCACTTACTTCTTTTTTTCCCTTTGGTCGACGTAAACTCTTGTCAATTACATTGCCACCCGATTTTCCCTGACAAGAAGATAGACGAGCTCGCTTCATTAAAACATAGTCGACACATAGATCACCAATCTATTGGCGAAAAAATATCTAAAATGTGATCAACCACTCACTTTGATCTTATCACGGCTGTGAGTTTTCCGTTCATTCAGGAATTTGACCAGCGCCGCCACCGGTTTTTCCAGCGTCTCGCCTTCTGCCATGTCCACAGCTGCTTCGGCGCTTGGAAGTTTCTACACACATTGAGAGCCACCAGTCCACTCACAATGTCCTTTATTCGACATTTCAACATATGCATGAGCTCACTCACGTCTTTTGGCTTGGACAGCTCTTCCAAGAAAGACAAATATTCTGGATCGCGGTCAATCGTCCCCACTTTGGCGTCTTTGCGCTGCTTCTCGCGTGGAATTTTCTGAAACGGGGCAAACTCCACGTCCAGAGGTTTAGCATTTCCCTTCTCCTTGGCGTCTGGGTAAAAAAATTGTCCATGCAGCGCGGCAATAACTCTCCTGGCTTTGTCTGGCTCTTTCTTCATATCCAAATAAAGTCTCGCGGGCATGGGCGCACGGTTATTGCTGCGCTTCTGTCCAGGAACGAAGCGCCACACAAACTCATGGCCCACGCCATGCGCTTGTAAGAGCTCCCTAGCCTCCTTTTCCGTGGCCCTTGGGGGGATATTGCGTACCACCAATTTTTTTAACACAGTTGTCACGGCTCGCGTAGGTCGCGAACAAGCGGTGGTGGATGAGGAAGAAACGCCAGATGATCCCCCTCCTCCAGGGCGCTTGGTGCTGCTACTTCCTCGTTCACGCTTCTTAGTCTTCGTATTGACGTTGTCGCTAAGACGGCGGTCACTTCCTCGACCCCCTCGCCCGCGGCCTTTGCCTAAGCCGCTGCTGCGGCGAGGCTGTGGCGGCATGAAATTGCCTGAGACTAACAGAATGTCTCTTTTTTGGTATACTGGTATAGGCATATCATGTACTGTACACCAGTGTATAGCAAAACGTCATGGGTGGTTCCCGAAATACCAGATCACCAAAATACAGAATTAGCGAGAGGCGTGTGTACCAGGATGGAGGAAGGCGCCAAACATTCAACGCCTTCCCGGATGAGAGCCGAAGATGATCACGCTACTTCGACGACGCCGTCGTAAGCACCAGGAGCTTGTAATCGCAAGCGGCGCTTGGGACGACGGATCCCGCGTATGGTTCACCAGGTTCCAGACAAGTCGAGTTCCACATCACGTTTTGTCGGCTTGACTATTTTCCCTTCCGCTACATTCTTGGTTCTTTCGACTCGCTGTGCTGCCGCTCAATATCGTACTCAGAGAACGGTAGTACCAAGGAACTGCACCCTTCAAGTGAGAGAACGGTTGGAAGACCAATAAGCATGAGCACCGTTCAGTGTCTCAGTCTCGTTCTCGAGTGGAGCCGGACGAATTGCCGACTCTCCCATCTCTGTTTCACTTCGGTGTGACGGAGTCCATGGCTTCGCTCTTTTTGAGGTTCGGTCTTCGTGTGCAAGTATTCCAGGGCGTAATTGTGGTCTAGTCACTCTCAGAAACTCCTTCTGAGATGCGAAAACACCCACAGGGGGACCAGATGACTGACTGTCGGAGGGGGTAGTCCGTCCATCCAGGTCTTGATCCGAGCCAGCATCCGGCCGGCTGGATCGTTTACTTCCATCACCTTGGTCGTGAAGGCTTGTGTGGTGAAGCTATCGGAAAATATTGGGACTGAAGTGGACCACACACGGCCGTTGATTGGTGACGATAGAACACCCATCAACATATGACGGTTGATGGGTGGGAAAAGGTTGATCACGATTAAGAAGAAAAGGTGGTGGCCAACGGATATTTACGACGTGGAGAAATCAGCCAAGTATAAGTATGGTCGTTAAGCCCGGTCCCAGGCACTGGCGATATGATGGAGATCACGATCGGTATTACAGTCACTAAGTGGAGTTCCCGTGGATGAAATAAGAAAGAGTGACTGTTGACATGACGTATCAAGGGCAGGTGACCAGCCGATCTCTGAATGGTATAGTGGTTGAAGCTGACTATGATACGAAGTTACGGCCTGATCGGCCTGTCATGCCCGAGCAATGAAGATCAGATGAGGAATGAAGATCGGGCATGTGGAGTGACAGGTTGTGTGAGTGATGTGAACTTTTGGTTGGTCCGAAGATGACGTGGCAAGGCCTGATCAGGCCTGATCAGCCGAGATCGGTGTTGTATGGTTGTCCTGACGGGGTATAAAGATCGGAAGTGTGGTTTGGAAGATGAATTGAGTCGTGATGATGATGACCCAGAGCGTTCCCGAGGTGATCAAGGGCTGATCAGCCTGATCACCACCTGATCACTTGGTCGATCACTATGGCGATCGTGATCAGGGCCGATCAGCCTCTGATCAGCGTTGATAAGCAAGGGCAAGTAAGTTCTCGGTTTGGTCGGACTATATACGAAGTGAACAAGTGCTGAAGAGCAGGTCTCAAGTGGTTTCAAGGTCGTTTGTTGAAGATCAGGATGGGTTGAAGATCTTTTGAAGAGTCGGGTCGTGATCAGGGCAGAAGCGGTACAGATCAGCTTGAAGGTGCAGCCAGGATGGGCAAGAGGGTGTTACGCAACCGTGCGACGAAGTAAATAGGTTCGAAGTAAAGGTCAGGCATGAGTTGATGTATGGTACACAGGTATAGGACATTGCATATATAATAACAGGTTTAGATTTTCCCCCTAAAGCAAAGAGTCGCTCCGCCACGTGTGCGGTCATTGGGAGCACAGGGTTGATTAGTCCCCTCTTGCTCATCTATTTCCCGGTTAAGACGCGCTTAGACGCACTTTGGCTTACCGGAAGACCCCCGACGGGTTTGTTTTAGGTGATCGAACCTCACCCTCAACGCGCACGTGTTTGGAACACGTTAATAATATTGGTAAAGGTTTTGTGGAGATAACGTTTGTGGATTACTGTGGAAGATCGTGGATTGATCGCATTTTCTTGGTTTCGTTATATCTCTCTCTCATTGGCTGGCCTGATCAGACGAACTTTCCTGATCAGTGCCTAGATACTGAATAAGTGTCGACCCCAACCCGTTCTCCGGTGAAGATTTCCACCCGAGGACACCCCCGTCTCGAGAAGGTCAAACCCTCCGACCTGATCAAGATCATCCTTTTCGTCACCGAGTCCACCTAAGTGAGTGTAATCAGCCCCGATCAACGGGTACACAAGGTGAGATGAAGTTAAACATAGATCCTGACGAGCATGAAGACCGGCCAGATGACCGGGAGGATCAGATCAGTCACCACAGCGGTGATTCATCTGATCCCGATGCTGATCAGGATCGACGGAGTACCCCCTCCGATAGTTGGTCGTCCGGGCCAGTGGGTATCCGGATTCCACCCACGACTTCGGTCATGGATTTGGAAATCGGCTCCACCACAATGGTGCGCGTGCCCGGATCACTTGGTGACTCAGGATATCACCGTGATTCCTTTGATGATGAAAAAGATGTGAAAATCAAAGTGGAGGAAACTTTTTCGGGTGTATTGGAGGAAGGCGTATCGCCTCCGATGCTGTCCATTTCTAAAGGAAGCGATGATCGACCTGGTCTGGTGGAGTGCCAGGTCGAGATTAAAGATGAAATAACTCCCCACATGGCCCCGATCGGGGCCGATCTGGGTTATAGTAAAGTTGACTATAACCCAGGAAAGGATCGAGGTGTTAACCTTGATCCTATGCATGAGAAGAAAATGGAAAAAGACAGAAAAAACATGGGGGCGGATCATTGTGATCCACCTAAAAAATATGTGAAACCTAAACCGAAGATCTTCGAGGAAGACGAAGAGAAGATCGAACCAGCCGAGAAGACCACTGTTCAAGATGTGGAACGACTGTTCTATCTTCGAGAGTTTCACAAGTTCCTGGTTACCAACCAAGTGATGAAGATCATTAAGCCTAAGATCATCGGGAAGCTTGAAGGTCGAGCGACCCGGCCGGTGATCACAGGCAGTCAACTTGATCTGATCAGGAACCTCTTGGCGCAGATCGACGAGGTTGGCTTCACTACTGGTGCTTTCGACGCGAATATGCTATTCGATCTGGATCAAGAGACGATCAGAGAATCTATGATCACCCTGTATGATCATCTTGCCTCGTTACTAGGGGCGAACCCAGTGGTTCAGTCGCCGATCGCGGATCCTTCGCACCGATCGCAGTTGGTCGAGTATCCTATGGATATCGAGTCGATCTATCAATCGTCATCACAATCTGAAGCGGCATCCACCGACTCTTCGGTTGGGATCACACGTATGACGTTGGGCCCGAAAGGGATCCAGCAGATCGACCCCAAGATCGAGTCGCAGAACAGGAAGAGAAAGCCTGAACCTGGTAGAGTCGGATCGGACGATAGTTTTGAAGATGCTCAGGAAGTGCCACAGGCCAATCCGACCACCAATACCGGTCATACCAACATGCCGGAGGTCTCAGAGCAATTAAAAGCCATGTTCGCGACAATGATGAGCCGATTTGCGGGTGATCAATATGGATTGCCTCAGTACACACCTGGACAAGGACAACCATGGCGATCGGCACCGAATATGAATCAGTCCGCTGAGAAATCGGTCAAGAGACCCGTGGACGTGGAGATGGAATCAGTCCGATCAGCCGGAATTGTTCGTTCGATATGCCAGGCCGATCACCAAGACCGATTTCACCGATCACCCCCACGGAGTGATGTGGATATGGAGTCAGAAGGCGAGATCAGTCAACATTTCGATCCAGATGATCTGGACATTGAGATGCCTCGCAGGGCGAATATGGCCTCCGCGCAGGCATTTGACAGTGAATCAGGAACGATCACCCGAGTACGAATGTCTGCGATCTCGGAATTGAAGGATTTCACTGGCAAAGATATGGATGACGATCAGGCCAGAGGTTGGTTAAGCCGGACTAAGTCAGCTTTTCTGAGGGACAAGACACCGGAAGCTGAAAGATGCCTGATCTTCGCTGATCTAATGAAAGGTCCGGCCAAGAACTGGCTTAAACAGCTAAGTCGAGAAGTGCGTCTGAAGTGGCCTCGTCTGTGTGAAGAGTTTGAAGAACAATATTGCAATTCGGGGGTGTCTGTCGCAGACAGTACTACCACATGAAGAAAAGATCCGACGAGACGCCGATCGAGTACTTACATCGGTTGAATGTTGCTGGTCTACGCGCGAAAATGCCGATCAAGGACCCACGACACCCGGACATAGCCCGTGAACATGTCGAACACTTCATTGGGACTCTGGATAATCGCGATCTAGCTGATCAGCTAACCCTGCTCCGTATAAAGGACTCAGAACAACTGGAACTGACTCTAAGGACGTTGCAGCGGGCCAAGAGTCGACAGCCCAAGGTCGAGGTAGGATCGAACCGGTATCGGTCCAAGCCACACCCTGATCAGGGCAAGATACCGGCAGCCCGACCAGCCAGAGCGATTCGAATGATCGCGAAGGAATCAGACAGTTCAGGCTCTGAAGAAGAAAGTGGCCGGTCGAGTCTGAGTTCGGACGAGGAACAGTACCGTCATGTATTTACGACGGAACCAATGTACCGCCCGAAATCATCGACTAATGGCGTGGACGGACGGAAACCTGGTGGTATTCTACCTGATCAGGACCGATCTCGTAAGAAATGTGTGCATTGTGGGTCGACCAAACATGGAGATCGTGATTGTTGGAAAAGAATTACGTGTGGAAAATGTGATCGTAAAGGTCACCCTTCTGATCACTGTTTTTTCGTGTGCAAGACCTGTGGGAAGCTTCATGACGCCGGCGCCTGCCCTATCGAAGAATTCTTTAATCTGATGCGCAAGTGGTATGTGCCGACTAAACATGCTGGTATGCTCCCACCAGATGTTGAGAAGATGTTAAACTAGATCGCTCGCCAGGTTGGAATCTGGTTCGAGCCGAGCGATCTATGTTCTGCATTTATGCATATGTCGGTAGCGGAGATAAGTTTGAGGAAAAGAAGATAACCGACAATACATGTTCTAATTCAAATTGCATCGATCGGTGCCCGATCTACAGTCTCAGAGTGGATGAATATTCCCGATCGGATGTGATCATGGAGTTGGATCTACTGCCAGGTGAATCCCGAGGATACTGGAAGTATCACTCTCCCGACAAGTGGTTTAAACAGGCTAAAGCTAATGGAAAGATCAACAATGAAAAAGCCACTATTTTATTTGACTCTGGGGCGGAAGTCTCGATCATCGACTCCGCCTTTGCTCGTAAGGTGGGATGTCGTATAGACAGTACCCAGAGGCAAGAATGTGTTGGGATTGGCGAGAGTTCATATATGACGGAAGGACGATCACGTGTGAAGACCACCCTGGCAGGATCCCTGGTCTACTATTTAAACGCTTGGGTTGGCCGGCTAGCCGGTCAAGACGCGATACTGGGGATGGATTTTATGGTACCGGCCGGTATACGACTTGACCTATCTCATGGAACACTGACTCTGCCGGATGAAGTGCAGATTCAGGACGACCTTTATATGGTACTCATGTACGGATGTTAAAGATGGGTCAGTACGAGAACATTGGGGTGTCCCGATCAGTCGATGTCATGATTCGGTCGAGTGATCGACAACAGAAATTATGGCTGACCCGTGGCGAGCGTTGGGTACCAACGTTCGTTAAAGGTATCGGCCGATCAAGCTACATCAGAGTCACAAATATATCCGATCAGCCGCTGATCATCCATGAAGACATGATCTTAGGGATGTGGTTACCTGAAGGGAAAGTACCCCGACAGATCGGATATGTTTCAGTGGGATCACGAAGATACATTGAATGGCAGAATCTGGCTTATCAAGCCACCACGGACATGATCAGTGACGAAGACTTAGTGGACGAAGATACCTCACCTATGGTCGAGAAGCCGGAGTATTCTACGCCGACCAAGCTGCTGATCAGGAGGCCATCGACCGAAGCGACAGGGGAAGGCCGGGTCAAAGAAGGTCCACAGATATTGAGTATAATTAGGCCCGGCTCACCGAAAACAACGGACCCAGCCAGCGGAAAGGACAGTGAAGAGTCCAAGCACGATCATGAGGAAGAAAAGGAGGATGAACCAGCTGAATTCATTACAGAGGAGGGTGAATCCGAAGTAAACCATCAGTCGAGTGACGTACAAGGGGCGATTCAAGATGAAGCCGATCAGAAAAAGGTAGATCAGGTGGACGAGCAAGTGTGTATACACGAAGGTGGCGATCAATATATTGAAGGTATCGAGAAGCAGATGGCCGTGTTACCGGAAGTATCGCCAAATATGCCAGAAGTCACCATGGAAGATTTACAAGTCGGTGATCCCGAAGTGAACACGCCCGAGCAGATCGATCAGCTAAAGAAGATCATCTGGAAGAGGCGTCACTTACTGATGGGAAAAGGTAACGCCCTACCCCCAGCCGCGTTCGGAGCTGTTTGTGATATAGACGTGGGAAATGCGAGGCCGATCGCTCAGCGTTGTCGTAAAGTTGCACCTCAATACCGGGAAAAGTTATCCGATTTGATCAAGGGTTTGCTGAGTACAAAGATCATCCGACCATCAACATCGCAGTGGGCATCACCGATTGTGATTGTGATTAAGAAGAATGGGGTTGATATTCGATTGTGTATCGACTACAGAATGGTGAATCGCCTCACGAAGTTGATGGTCTACCCGATGCCCCTGATCAACGATTTATTGGAAGATCTGGATAAAGTTTTATGGTTTTGTTCGCTGGATATGGCTAGTGGTTTCTGGGTGGTTTCGATGACTGATCGCGCTCGAGAGATCTCGGCTTTCGTTACACCTTTTGGACTTTTTGAATGGAATCGGATGCCGTTTGGATTAAAGAATGCCCCACAGATCTACCAGAGGCTGATCGACAATGCTCTCTATGGGTATTTCCGGATCAGTGCTGATCGGGAAGCCACTGATCTACATGATGTGTTTACGGTAGGTGAGCCAGACCAAGATCAGGGCCGATTAGTATTGGGAAGGCGATCATATATAGATGATATCTTGGTCACGGCAACATCCTGGGATATGCTGTGTGATAAGGTCGAACGACTCCTAGACACCTGCGAGCGCTGGAATTTGTCGATCAGTGTAGTCAAGAGTTTCTGGGATCAACCCAAGGTCGCTTATCTCGGCCATAACGTATCGATCCAAGGTTTGGAAGCGAATCCGAAAGATCTAGCCGCTCTCAGCAACTTACCTTTTCCCCGATCGTTGAAGGCCATGCAATCCTTCCTCGGATCACTGAATTATTATAGCAGATTTATCGAGGACTTCTCGATCTACGCCGCTATACTTTATGAATTGAAGGAAGTTGATTATCATGGCCTAAGAGAACGTGATCGGATGGGAGGATCACCAATTGAGACTGATCACGAGGTTGAAGCTATTGAAACGGATCTCGAGATTGGATCACCAACTGATCGAACTATGCCAGGGTCAGAAGACCACATGAATCGAGCTATGGTAGCCTTCAGTATGTTAAAGGCGAAGATGATCTCGACGCCGATACTGAAACACTTCGATTCGGAGAAGATCCCCGTGGTGATCTTATATGCCAGTAAATGGGCAATATCGGCCGCACTGGTCCAAGATCACGATGGAGTTTATTGCCCGGTGACGTTCACAAGTCGAACATTAAAACCGAATGAAGTTAACTATGGCATTGTGGTTAAGGAAGTACTAGCGTTATTACGTGTGTTGGATGTTTGCTATTCTATGCTGGTAACTAGATCAATTAAGGTATTGTCCAAGCGATCTAGTCTGGCGTGGTTACTATCCGCGAGTGGTTTAGACGGAAGACTGGGGCGATGGGCAGCGGTGCTATCTCAGTGGACTTTGGAGATCATTAAGTGCACCAAGGGCGAAGAAGAAATTCTTGGGACGCTGACAGCCAGCATTACGCCCCGATCAGAAGTCGATAAAGCCCTGATCGAGGTCGCTCCTCGGAAGCAACCACGTGAATCGATTACTTACCCCCACCGATCGTCGGCTCAGAAGAAGATCTGATCGTCGTAAGCTTCGATGGATCAGCGAGTGTGAAGAAAGGTGTAGGGGCGTATAGCGCGCTGCTATGGAAACTGCCAGAGTGGACTGTTATATCGGCCTGTTCAGATTATACTCCAGGTATCACGGTCAATGAGGCTGAATATCGTGGTCTGCTGCTAGGTTTGGATCTCTTGCAAGAGCAAAAGATCGGAAGAGTAATTATATGCGGAGATTCAAACCTGGTGATTCGGCAGATCACTGGAGAGATCGACTGTAAAGCGCCGCGTCTGAAACTACTGAATGATCGCGTTATGAAAGCTTTACGTGGGTGGCCAAGACACGATCTTTTGCATGTGAAACGTGATTGGAATCGGGGTGCAGATGTGGTGAAGCGATCGGAAAATATTGGGACTGAAGTGGACCACACATGGCCGTTGATTGGTGACGATAGAATACCCATCAACATATGACGGTTGATGGGTGGGAAAAGGTTGATCACGATTAAGAAGAAAAGGTGGTGGCCAACGGATATTTACGACGTGGAGAAATCAGCCAAGTATAAGTATGGTCGTTAAGCCCGGTCCCAGGCACAGGCGATATGATAGAGATCACGATCGGTATTACAGTCACTAAGTGGAGTTCCCGTGGATGAAATAAGAAAGAGTGACTGGCGACATGACGCATCAGGGGCAAGTGACCAGCCGATCTTTGAATGGTATAGTGGTTGAAGCTGACTATGATACGAAGTTACGGCCTGATCGGCCTGTCATGCCCGAGCAATGAAGATCAGATGAGGAAGGAAGATCGGGCATGTGGAGTGACAGGTTGTGCGAGTGATGAGAACCTTTGGTTGGTCCGATGATGACGTGGCAAGGCCTGATCAGCCGAGATCGGTGTTGTATGGTGGTCCTGACGGGGTGTTAAGATCGGGAGTGTGGTTTGGAAGATGAATTGAGTCGTGATGATGATGACCCAGAGCATTCCCGAGGTGATCAAGGGCTGATCAGCCTGATCACCACCTGATCACTTGGTCGATCACTATGGCGATCGTGATCAGGGCTGATCAGCCTCTGATCAGCGTTGATATGCAAGGGCAAGTAAGTTCTCGGTTTGGTTGGACTATATACGAAGTGAACAAGTGCTGAAGAGCAGGTCTCAAGTGTTTTCAAGGTCGTTTGTTGAAGATCAGGATGGGTCGAAGATCTTTTGAAGAGTCGGGTCGTGATCAGGGCAGAAGCGGTACAGATCAGCTTGAAGGTGCAGCCAGGATGGGCAAGAGGGTGTTACGCAACCGTGCGACGAAGTAAATAGGTTCGAAGTAAAGGTCAGGCATGAGTTGATGTATGGTACACAGGTATAGGACATTGCATATATAATAACAGGTTTAGATTTTCCCCCTAAAGCAAAGAGTCGCTCCGCCACGTGTGCGGTCATTGGGAGCACAGGGTTGATTAGTCCCCTCTTGCTCATCTATTTCCCGGTTAAGACGCGCTTAGACGCATTTTGGCTTACCGGAAGACCCCCGACGGGTTTGTTTTAGGTGATCGAACCTCACCCGCAACGCGCACGTGTTTGGAACACGTTAATAATATTGGTAAAGGTTTTGTGGAGATAACGTTTGTGGATTACTGTGGAAGATCGTGGATTGATCGCATTTTCTTGGTTTCGTTATATCTCTCTCTCATTGGCTGGCCTGATCAGACGAACTTTCCTGATCAGTGCCTAGATACTGAATAAGTGTCGACCCCA
>MIQA02021083.1:0-16542 GCA_001887855.2 Sclerospora graminicola | reverse complement strand
ATTTAATTAATCAAATAGTCTATTAAAATATATATATTAATATATATTCCTAAGGCCACGTGTCTGCTAGAAGGTAAGTTTAAGAGTGAATATATTATGAGTAGTTTAGAGTTAATAACTATAATTAAATCTAAACTAATCATACCAACATGTAGTATAAAGCTGATCTAAATGATATCTTTATCATTAGATTACTTGTTAGATTCGATAATTGTATCAGAATCTGTTCTCAAGGTGGATTATAACAACTTATAATCCAATATTCGCATTTCAGACATTAAGTCTAAAATTGAACTGTGATATTTCAACTTAAATAGCACTTATGTAATGACACCCCATTACATCACCCCCCACTCAAGGTGGTTGGCCAATAATATGGTGTAATATTGTCCAATCGAATGGCGGCACTTGTATCCCATAACGATATTCTGCTAAAACCCATTAACGCCCATAAGAACTAATGGTCGGGAAACGCGGCGGTGCTCTTAAGGGCGCTACCGATACTGCCAACGCAGCCTCCACCTCTGCATTACGTGTACTCGCTTCACGTAATCATCGGATTTTATTTTTTTGTTCTCAACAAAGGCATTCCAACTCTGGATCAGAGGGTCATTATCATCCCTATTTTCCGCGACCCTTTCCGGTTCGTGCAAAATTGAACCTGGAAGAAAAGGTCGACAAGCCACAGACATCTATCCTCGGTACATCTATCGTCTGCACTTCTATCGAAGTGGCGCTCACGGATCTCTTCACAGTCATCCAATCCATTGTGTCAAACAAGGGATATTGACTGTCACGTTTTCGATGACCACCACTTTCGGGATCCATAGCCCATCGTGGGGTCCAAAGCCCCACCCTGTACGGAACATGCAGTTCCGTACGATAAGACAACTCGGAAGTGGCGTTAGCCACTTCTTCCCGATGGTTCTCAGCAGGCGGAGCGCCGCCTGCTCTTACATCTTGCGCCGGGATGATATCACCACAATCCGGCGAACGCATTGGACCAGGTTGAGTTTTTCGTCGATCCGCCTATTATACGAGTTATCGCTGTCGTAATCGATAGCGTCGGAATCCATTCCGGCGTCGCGTTTAAGCGACAAATCTTTAGTGGACTTAAGTCCGCTAGACGTCTCGTGTGAGCCGACTTCCTCGTCTTCATCTTCAAAATCGGATTCATCGCCAAACAGCGATAACTTCGTCGACCGCCGTTCGACAGGCGATTAACGTGTTAGCTGTTGTCTTAGAAACATCTTCACGCCCCGTTTTAGATGCTGCTTCAGCAGTATCTGTGACTAGAGACAACGGGTATCTCGGTCTATCTTCATCTGACGCTGCTTTAGTGGCGTCATTACTTGTGTTGGACATCTCAGCAGTGGATGCTGAGGCGGAGACTTTCTTCGTGTTCAGCTGGTATCGTAAGAGCGCCGTCGAGTGTCTCTACCATGGTGTTCTTGGTCGTAATGTTTGGTTTGTAAACAATTGATTGTTTTGACCAACCAGTGCCACCAATCGATTGGCCAATATAAACACTTTTTTAGACCAACCACGTTAAGTGTGTGTGGGGGGGTGATGAAATGGTGTACCATTACATAAGTGATATTTCAGTGTAAATATCATAGTCCAATTTCAGACGTATTGTCTGAAATGTGAATATTGGATTATAAGTTATTATAATCCATAACGAAATCCGATTCAGATGTAAATACCGAATCCAAGAGGGGATCTAATAATAAGATTATTATTAGATCAGTTTTATATTGCATTTTTGTATGATCAGTTTGGACTTAATTATAGTTAACCACTCAATATATCTCACTCTTAACCTTACCGTCTTGCAGCCACGTGTCAATTATATATTCGGATATATAATTCGGGGCAATTTGAACTCATTCAAAAGTCTTGTTTAAGTTTATTAAAGCTGTTTTCTGCAAAAATGCTATTTTCAAATTCTATTTACCTCGAAATCGGGTCTCAAAAGGATCTGCTATTTCGCTCGAAATTGGGTTTCTCGTGTTCGACGAAGCCGGTGTGCATCAATAACGTATCGAAATGTGATATTCATAGATTATCGCAGTAGGGAATATATAGAATATAGCAGTAAACTTTTATCATACTGTACCGTATACTAGTACCATGTCACATTGTGTTTAACACAAGGGACAGATGGAGGAGTTCGGTTCTGCCGCCACGTGTACGAATCTTGCTATTTGTTTCCTTTTCGTTGCTGAGGCTGTTGCTACTGCAACGTCGATGATGGGGAGGATGTGGGGGCCCGAGGTTGATATTGCGAGGATGGTGCTGGTGCTGGAGTCGGAGATGGAGATGGAGCGCGGTTTTTTTGGCTGCTACTCACGTTGCGCACCTGGAACTTTAAGGTAAGCGGCTTTGGCATCACATTGATCAATGTCATGACTTCCTTGAATGTTTTATCGCGAGCATGCACGCTGCGTCCATCGATGGAGATGAGGCAGTCTTTTAACACGAACTGCGGCAAGAGCGCGGCACTTCCTGTGCCCGTATGTAGGGATACTCGCATTCATTGTTCGAACTACGTAGCGACAGCCTTAATGGACTTCCATCTTGCCACACAACGTTGTAAAATTGCACACTGATATCTTCGCTGCTGCGGCTAGTGCGGCTTTGAGGCTATGGCTTCGGACAGGAGTAATGTGTTCTTGAGGATAGTTTTCACTCGTGTAGAACGAGTGGGACGAGTACGAACCATCACGTTCGTGATTAGATTGGTCACTTCTGCGCCGGGAGAAAAGCGTCACGGAAAGTGACACAGTCTTAAGATGGACCACAATATCCTGAAATGCCAGGCGTATTACGTCCATGTCGTTGATATGCGTAAAATAATCGCTGACGCAGATAGGCTGCTGCACCCTAAGTAGCAATGGCTCGATAAACGCACCTGTGTCTGGTTTGGCATCAATCGTCAGACCCAACGAGCCCGATCCCCATATTACCTTGTACACATTGCTGGGTGCCTCCCGTGTTACCTGCCGTACAATTTCGGTAGCATGGCTACCCGGCACAGGTGCTGGACTTGGAGCGTTGTCGTAGCCTGATCATCGCTTCAAGTAGAAAGTGCAGTACTATTTCTACGGTACGAGAATGGCCCCCTTGCAAATTCGTCATCCGAAGCCGCTTGAAACCGTAGCACCAAAAGCTTTGGGTCTGTCTTTAAGTACGACACCACATCTTCAATGTGCATTGTTCTCGTCTCGATTTCATTCATGCTCTTCAACAAATTGCCCACCTGGGCTTTGTCAATCCCCACGGAATTTCCCATCCCAGTCACCTATTTAATTACCGGGAGGTCGCCCTCGTTTAGACTCGGGATGATTGTGAATTTTGTAAGGCCTACATACAGTACATGTATAAATACTTTTGCTCACTCTGTAGGATTAGAAATATGCAGTGTCAAGGGCTACCCCTCCAACATCGACATTGCGTTTTAAAATCGCCGAATTCGGCGATTTTTCAAATAGCATTTCTGGACCCAAATATCGCGTGCCGAACACTCCGCGATTTTTGACAAATTTGCATATCGACATTGGGTTAAGAAAAGGTGCAGAAAATCGCAAATTGGGCGTTGCCGAACAGGCCTATTGAGGAGAAAATTATATTTGTTCCTACATTGTATTTTAAATTGCGCGCTTCCTCACTTGTAATTCACAGTGTTAGCCTGTAACAGCTAGCCTGTTACATGAAACGTTTAGAAGCAATACGTGCATTGCACTGGGACTAGTGACAATCTTTTATCTTACTCTCTGCCTCCCTGGTGGCTCGCTCCGTAAACAATGTCATTAGAACGTTCACTGTGAGTCTTTTGGTGAATTCGTGTACCTAATAGTGATGAAAGATGATGCTACACATTATGGCGAATTAATACCGTTCCCTAGACCCATTGACACAGTCATGGCACAGGCTATCCTTGAATGGTACGCGCGATTTGGAGCATCCAAGCTATGGATAGGTATCAACGGCAGTTATTTTAAGAATGAGGTGATGAAGCAAGTTTGCAAGAGGTTAAACTGTGAACAAGTTTTTACGTTGGCTTACTCTCCGCGGACCAACGGATCTATAGAGCGGATGAACAAGGACACCATACAAGTGCTAAGAGCGATGTGCCGAGAGCACAAAGTCGATATTAAAGACTTGACATATTTTGTGCACGTATTACAGGCCTGTCTAAACCGGACGCCGGTCCACTCGCTGGGAAACCAAGCTCCTGTTGCGTTGTTCTGCGCCGCGCCGGATGTATTCCCACTCAACTTTTGCCAGGATGGTAAGAATAATAAGCTTTTTTAAATTGGGAACAGCCTACAAGCATTGCAAGCCACTTGGCTGAGCTGAAGGATCACGTGACGATAATGCCTAGGAAATTCCAGCGTCAACAGAAAAAAAAACATTGAGAAGCAAAAGAACCAGAGGTTTGCTGCCAAGCCTAATTTTGATGTAGGTGAATATGTTTTACGGTCTAGAGTTGACCAGAAGTACCAGGACAAGTTGATGGTAACGTGTTGTGGCACTTACCAAGTCTTTGAAACTGATTTGCATTCGTTTTGAGTCAGACATTTGGTTTCTGGCGTAGAAACAGACGTACATCCTTCACGGCTCAAGTTTTAAGCAGACAAGAAGTTTAAAGAGACCGAGGAAACCCGGGAGTATGTTGCTTGTCCTTACAGTCTCAGACCTCAGAGAGCTTTGTTGAACGAAAGCAAGGACGATTTAACTCCTTAGTATCGTGGAAGGGCTCAAAACCAATTGAAGACTCATGGGAATTACTCAAGGTTTGTACTAAGATGTATCTAGAGACGACAAAAGCTGAAAAGCTCATGGGAGCCAAGTAAGACGGTGTGCGTGCAATCAGGGCTAGCGCTAGTTGATGCTGCCCAGATGGAAGCGTCCGATGCCGTGCTGAAAGCGTCCAATCTATGTTATAGGTTTGTTACAAGCGCAACATACATAGTAAGGCAAGAAATTCTCATCAGCTTTGTCGAGGTACCGCTATCGAGGTTTTGGTGTAGACTGAGGGCCAACATGAGTGTGCCGAGTATTGGGAGGACGGTGTAGTGGACTGAGGTAAGACTCGTCCCTACATTGTGTCCTGCAGGTATAACACCATCCGACTGAGCTGGTGGCAGTTGGTATAGAGGATGTGGTTGCTAGGTACCGCTTAGACGGCCAGGGACCACGATAAGAAGGTCAGTTTATAATTATCTCGTTATTATACAATTGGGGTTTACCAGAAAGCGCCAGCATTTCTCTCATAGTGTGTACGGTTTTCTGAACCTACTACACTTAGCTCGGGCTTCGATTCGAAATTGAATATGTTCCTGTCCGGCAATTGCATGGTCAATTCTTGTTAAAAAAATCTCTACCGGATCCTTCTGTCTCGACGCTCTTTTGAAAAATAGAAGATAGATGCCCCACAATGAAAACAAGCAAGTATGACGAATCTTGCCACCTTCTGCAGCCATGTTAGCTAGGTTATACTGCGAGTCATCGTTCAAGCGCGCTGAATTTTTGGTAATAGAAGAAACGATGTTGACAAGTCTGAAATTAGTCGGCATGTATAGGACGGAAAACATTTAATACACCAAAATCTAGACATTCTACACTCTTAACGAGTCTGCAGAGATGCTGCTACGAATTGTTGTACGTTTCTCAATTGCAAAACTACTGTTGTCTGCTGCTGCTTGAAGGTTAAGTCTCTAGATGAATCAGCTACGCAATATGCTACGATTACAGGCTGAATGAATCAGCTCTTGCGACTTTGGATACGTTTAGTAAAACCTCAAGGCACCGTTATCAATACGCCGTAATCTCTATGTCGATATCCATGAGCTCCAGTATCAGGTGTAGAATATCGTCTCTATTTCCTTGTAGGGGCAACAGCACTGTTTTGTGGAACTGCCCCTTTGTAACCCACTTTACTTATACATACAATTGGTTTATAGGGACAAAGCTTTTTTTACCCCTACCACTTTGTAAAGTTGATAGGATGAACGCATGCGAACGCTGTCTCGTCGGAAATTCTATAAGATGCCGGAAGTACCCATTGCTACTTTACATCTTAAACGAATTTCTAACAGTGTGTACTCGTGGCAGGTACCACAAACAGGTAAAACTTCGCATACAAGTGCCAAGATTAAGAGATGGATGTGCGCCATAATCTTAGCTTCCCCCCGGGTGGAGGTAGGCCAATACATCGGACAGGCACCTCCAATAACTCTGTTTCATTGTCCCACACTTTTGTCTACGATTCACTGGAGAAAACGAGATACGGGTAGAGTGGAAGGTATACACAAAGGGACAATGTACACCACGCACCTGCAACAGCAAGAGAACGGAATTTACTGGATAGTGCGATCTTCAACAGACCCGGCTGTGGCAAAGTGGATAAAGGACAACAAAAAATATGTAGTGTGTCAGCCGCATCCAGACTTACACGACTTTCCATGCTTGCTAGATGGAGATATGCGATCAATCTGGAGAATTCCAGCGTACCTACGAAAGCAAAGCAAGCGGATGTATTACCAAGCGCTGGCCAACGACCTGATACCTGTTCTGGACATATGGGACCGGAAGCAAAGTAGGGATAGCTGGTGGAAAACGCTCCAGGATCAATCTCCGAAGCAGATCTGGAAGAATAACCACATCTTATCAGATTATCAAGTGTGGGTGATATATCGGCTAACTACGATGCAACTAAACACCTTCTTTGTTAAACCTACAGGTAAAGAATCGTGCATACTGGACCCAGCGTGCAACAGCCACCACACGGATGCGAGACATATCATGTGGGGTTGTACAAGAGCAAAGTTATTTTGGAGGCGTTTAATCGAACAGTGGACTGGTACGAAATCAACGGGAGATGATGTGGCACAATATCAAGAAGAAATTGTACAACGCAAGGCACCAAGTGACACGACCTTTTTAGATAAGGCGATGATGAAAATGTGTGGTATGGAAGTTACGTCATACCAAGGCCTATTTCAACGAGTCTGGTGGGGAATATGCAGCATAGCCTACGGGTGGATGTGGCAATTACGGAATAGGACGATATTTGAAGGTCGTTCCTATTCGCAATGGGATCATGTAGACACAATATGGTCGCATTGTAAGAGTCAGTTAATTGCTGTCGCAGAGTACGAGAGCAAAAATCCAAGTTACCGAGAGGAAGGTTTACGGTTTCTCCTATGTCTACAGTGCTTTTACAACATTCATCCAGCACAACCGCACCAAGCGGAGTTACGACAGCGAAGATCCCTACCAGACCTTACGAATGGTTACTCTGAGCCGAGGCTAAAAATTAGAGTGCAACAGTTTCATAGTAGCTAATAGTTAAGACTAAATAGACTACCTTATTATTATTATTACTTTGTAAAGTTGATAGGTTATCTATCAGGGCTGGTAAAAACCTAGATTTTTTGGAGCCGAAAAGTAGGTTTGAATAAAACCTGAATAAAACCTATATATGCAGTTTGCACAGCCCACATGTTAGGGCAAGCTTGACTCCCTCTTAAAATATATCAAATTCTACGAGAATTTCTATCGGATTATTGCTTTCTGTGTTATTGGCCATATTTGGCGTTCGGGAGTCAGCAAGAAAGTGGCGATAAGCTCTCTGCAAATGAGTCTTGAAAATTTATGAGGTTGAAATTCTGATATTTGATGACTCAACGATTAAAACCTACTTTTGTCAGCCCATTGAATTTTAGGTTTTATTCCAAACCTGATTAAAACCTAATGAATTTAAACCTATGCTTGCCAGCCCTGTTATCTATACCAAAATTCTAAATATGTGTAAAAATATCCACTTGTGCCAATCGAAAATATGGATTATATACCACACAACACAGGATTATGTTATGTTACATGGCAGCTCAATTGCGACGGCTTAACAGGCGCAAGATCAGATGACAACAAGCTATCGGTTCAGGTTTGGTATCGAAGTCTTTTTCTAATTAGGTGGTGTTCCAGACGCGTTGATCTCTTTTGCAGCATCTTACATGTTTCCAGTTCCATATCCTAAGTCGGCTGCAAATTTATCCCGTTATACTTCGAAGTATGATCTAACAGCTCTCGTCACTTTGTTATTTGCTCCAAACGTTCACTATGTACTTCAGAATGAATAAGTATGTTTTAGATCAGTTTCCGAGCTGAGTTTAACCGTAGCGGATCGTTCTCAACTAAAACGATTTGGCTAGCCAATCCATCGCGAGTAACGGTGAAGTCTGCTCAAAATTCACCGCCACTAGGTAGCGCCAGGGATGGCAAGCATAGATTTAAATACGCTAGGTTTTAATCAGGTTTGGAATAAATCCTAAAATTGAATGCGCTGGCAGAAGTCAGTTTTAATCGTTGAGTCATCAGATATCAACCTCATAAATTTACTAGACTCAATTGCAGAGAACTTATCGCTACTTCTTGTTGAGTCCCGAGCGCCAAATATATATATATAGCTAGTAACATAGAAGGCAATAATCAGATAGAATTCTCGTAAAATTGGATCTTTTTTCTTTTTAAGGAGACTTCATGCTTGCCTTAACGTGTGGGTTGTGGAAACTGCGTAATCTAGGTTTTATTTAGGTTTTATTCAGGTTTATTCAAACCTACTTCCGGCTTCATAGTTTTTTACCAGCCCTAGGTAGCACACAATGAATAGTATTCGATGAAATAGTGCAAAGAAAGTGAAAAATCAAGGTGTATTCTGAACGATTGGTAAATTAATGGCTGCTACAAAAAACGAACCCATGGCATTACTGCTACAGCAGCTCCCTCAAATTGAGACATCACTACGAGCACATACCCTTAAAAACGATTTTTTTAAAACAATGAGTTTTTCCGAATTTTGAGCGAATTTGGAGCTATGTTAATATTGATCTGGTTGTGTTAGTGGCGTCGTTGATCCCGACCCCGCGATGCCACTTTTTAATGACGGTATACACCTGTGGCTAAACGGTGGCCTCGGGTGCTCATACACACCATGTATACCCCTGTGCTAAACAGTGGCCTCGGGCCCTCATCTTCGGGCGACCTGTATACTGAGAACGTGTCGTTTGTCGTCCAGAATGACTTTTCCCTTAAACTGAGTTGATACTCGTGGAATCGAAGGGTAAACATAGTCTGGCTCGAGTCTCCGGCGAGCGTAGGCTCTATTGCGGACGTTAAAGGGCCGAAATACTATAAAAACGACGTCCCTGCTGCGAAAAGCCGTTAATTCCTCCACCTATTCTTCAACAAGTTTCGTGCCCTCCAATCTCGTGAGTTTTATATCACGGGGGAAAGTTATGCGGGCGTGTACATTCCATATCTTGCGGATCTCTTATTACAAAGCCACTGAAGGTGTGAACCTCACGGGCTTTGTCATTGGCAAATTCCTTCACAGACAACATGATTAATGAAACGCTTTCATTGCTATTATTATGCACACGCAATTGTTTCGCTCGTAGTTTAGAAGGTGATTCAAGTACGCTGTGGGGCTCACATTGGCTATGTCTGTGATGAGACGCTCAATGGGATGAGCTTTTGGAACAAGCTAAAGTGAGTGCCATTGCGAATGCCCTGGATCCGTTCTATATTTACGGAGACAAATGTTTATTGGATAACAACCAGGCAAATGCTCTACAAAAGCGATCCAAGCCGTCCCTACCCATCGTGGAGATATTGGCGATAGTGACGATTCCCTCACGCACGCCAACGAGCGTTACAAGAAGCGATTTATGTCACGAAACCAGGAGGCAAGTACGTTGACTGTTTAAGGTGCAGGGTACATGGTACCAGTTGTTCGATCTTCCATCTCTTTGAGTGCTTCGTGTTTAGCCAAACTGTCTGCAACAAATTTCTATATCCTGTAGATGACAACGAGATTGAAGCTCGATTAGAGGTTATGCAGCATATCGATCTGGCTAAAACGCGCAATTCTGTCAGTGACAAGCATTTGCGCTAACAACTGGCCAGGCTGGTTAGTGGGAGGGTTTGGAATGTCCGTTATTTGTGGATTTTTCCTGATGTTAGTTGCTGTGCGGATTCGAGCGATTCGAAAATGTCGCAACGATCAGCGTCTACATTCTAGTTCCAAAGCCCTTGTGTAACTACAGTAGTAGGCCTAAATAGCCTCTAAGTGTAAAAATACATTTTGGATGCTCCACGACACGCACACCGACACCAATCAAGCATAATCAAGTCTAGCAAGCAATGAAATACTGTGAAACTTTCTGGAAGTGGCTACTACGTAGAGGCTTATTCGGGCGCTTCGGTTCTTAAGATCTGAGATGTTCTGTGCCTTGAAAATACTGAACCATCTCTAAGAAAGAAACGAAAGGGCGCTTAGGCTGACCTGAACTCATTATTTACAAGTTTGTACGTCTCAAGCAGCCTGGCATATTGTACAAGTCGTTGCATTGGCTTTACATTCACCAATGCCTGCAACTGTATCTCTCGCTTCCTTTAAATACCTACCTCACTCATACCGCGGCTGAGAGGTCGGTCCACGGCAGGGAGGTTCGTCGCAGACACACCCGTACTTCGGCGTCGACTCTCAACTATAATTCTTTGTTGACCTGTTTGCTAGGCTGTCAAAGTGGAGGATCAGTATTTGAACTGAATCTGCAGTGATCTCCTAGTCAGTACCATCAAGCGCAGCCGACCACACCAGGAAGCGTGAATGATGGTAGTGCTCATCACTGAAAAAAGTAGTCCGAGGGTTACCACGACCTACTTTAAAGGTGACAACACTTCTGAAAGGACCATTATATAGGATATTACAGTACCTTTATCTGTTTTACTCCCTTTGAAACTGAATAACAATCAGGTACTTTTTTTACGTATCAATTTAAGGGAGTTGTCTGTACTACTTTTTTCACGTTCTGACTGAGCATGCAACTTGCTTGGGCTTGTAGTGATTTGTTTGTTCATGCAGGCGATTAATGTGATTACATGACGGGTGGATGTATTTGTACGTGGCAAGGTTGATATTTTCCGTGTACTTAACCATAAGTGTCGGGTCGTGTTTGCATCGTGTAGCCTGAATTTGAATACTTAGTGGAAGCAAAAACTGTCGTCATCTAGTACGACTGTTTATACATTTGTGAAGCTGGGTTGTAACGGCTGTTTTGGTCGAGTAAATCGCAAAACCAAGCACTAGTCGAGAGCACTCAAATTTTTGAAAACCAACACCTGTCCGAAAACAAGCACCTCGGAGTTTCAAAACAAAAGCCACTCATCCCCGAATGGCGTGGATCATCAAGAAGGTAACGTGAAAAAATGTGACGTGCGCACAGAAGGACAGCTCGTCGCACTCCACAAGTAACTATCCGAAAGCATAGCTGCCGAATTGTCCCAAAGTCTCCGGATCCCATAAGTAAGACTATAACGGTATTGGATATTAGATTTTAGTTAGGGTTGAATTTCAGTGCAGGGGGGCAAGCGCTCGGCAATTTGGTAAACTAGTAAAGTAGTGCAAGTTAAGACATGAGACACATAAAATAATGCTACTGTGCTAAAAGATCACCGTATTTGGCTTCATTTTGGTTTTGAGTGAATTTCGTCCAGCTACTTGTTACGCACGCAGTCGTGAAGTGGGAAGTTTGTCTCATAGTGTGCACATGGGAGTGCATATTCTCAAATCGCTTGGCAATCCGCGGTACGAATATCATCTTAGTTTTCATATTGTGTATCATTAAATAATTTCGTAGATAACCTAATATGCAAGCAAGATTTGCGTTCAAACTAGACCATGATCAGGTGGCACTACATGTTATTCTTGAAATTTGATGCCCTACATTACTACTTTACTAAATAGCAGACCCCTGCGCTGAAATCCAACCCTAAAATATATACTTATACTTCCTCCGTCCCAAAATATAAGGCGCAGTCGACAGTTAAGCATGTCCCAAAATATAGGGCAGAGTATCGATGCAGAGTTGACTTAATTATACCCACAAGCTCCGCTAAAGTGCGAACGTTGGTTCGTGCATGGAGGCAAAAGTACAATGGTCTTGGCGAGATTTTCGCTGCTAGTTCGCCGTTCAAGCGTGGTCTGTCACGTCTCTCACACTCACCGTCGTGTATGGAGCCCGCTTGGATTTCCTCTCTCGCCATTTCAAAAGGCGGAAAGCGATCGTTCGGAACAGTCAAACTTGACGGATAAAGCAGGCACAAGTCCCCTTGTAAGGCACAGTTTCGTGGCCGCCGCATACATACGGGCAAGTACGGCTCTGCGCTCGTCTGTGGTCAAGTTCTTACGCTTTTGTTAGGGTTATGAGCGGCGCTGCGTCATTTTTAAAATGTGGAGGCTTGGGAATCCTAATTTTTGGTCGTCATATCTCACGATCTAGAGCGTCAATCGGCTCGCACCAAAACCCCCGCCAATCAGCAATAAAAGCGCTTTCTATTCCGCCAATCAACAGCATGCAGTAGTTTCTGGGAGCCTTAATCGAGTGTTTTGAAAAATCACTGTCTTATATTTTGGAACGGAGGAAGTAGTTAATTAATACACTAATTAGTTTTCTATCTAAGTTTATCTAAGATAAACTAAGGAGGACCAAATTACATTTGG
Source organism: Sclerospora graminicola (assembly GCA_001887855.2). Taxonomy (NCBI): domain Eukaryota; phylum Oomycota; class Peronosporomycetes; order Peronosporales; family Peronosporaceae; genus Sclerospora; species Sclerospora graminicola. Next base: position 3,968 of record MIQA02021083.1, on the reverse strand, counting down.
TCCTACACAATTTGCACGCTTCCTCACTGCAAACTTACAGTGTAAGCCGCGTAACAGCAGCCTTGGTACAGCCAACGTGCCATTCTTTGGGAGATGTGTGGTGAATTCACGACCGTGCGTAACGACGCATGGTCCGTGTAAACCACAAAGGGTCTATCTCCTGAGAGATAGATCCGAAACTTCGCCAGTGCATACTTCATGGCAAGGAGTTCCTTGTCATGCACCGAATAGTTGCGCTCGGCTGGGCGCAGCTGACGCGATTGATAATAAATCACGCGATCACGATCATCGTGATCACGCTGCATCAGGGCGCAGCGAGGCGAAATCGCTCGCGTCGCAAACACGTGGAACGGTCGCTCGTTATCTGGATTGCCAGGAGGGGAGCCACGGTCAAGCTACCTTGACTGCATCAAACGCATCTTGGACTGGATCCCAGCGCCATTCGACATCTTTCTTTAATAATTGGGAAAGAGGCGGATCAGACCGGCATAATTGCACGAATATTTGTGCAAATATGTCGCCAGTCCGAGGAACTTTCGAAGTTCCTTTAACGTTATTTGGCGGAGGCCATTCAACGATCACCCTGATCATTTCTGGATCGGGGCGCACTCCATTCTTGCCTACAAAGCAGCCAAGAACGGGTATCTCAGGTGCACCAAAGGTGCACTTCTTTAAATTTGCATCGAGCTTGAGCTTGCGCATAAGCTCTAACACCTGACGTAGATGTTCTTTATGAATGTCTACATCAGTTTTGCCATGTTCAGCCTTGCTATGGATGAACACATCATCAAAGTAGCTCGGCGCGAATTCTCGCACCGGGCGCAATTGATGTGTAACGCATCTGTTGAAGGTGGCAGGTGCATTTCGAAGCCCTGTGGCATCACAAGCCACTCCCAAAGCATACCGCTTGGGGTGCTTACAGCCGTGAGAGGAATATCCTTCTCACGCATAAGGATTTGGTAGAAACCATCCCTTAAGTCGAGAGCACTGAAAACGGTGCTCCCCTCATGCCATCAATGATGACATCCTTTCTCGGTATCGGCGTCTGCTTCGGTACCGTTGCTGCGTTCAGCTTGTTGAAAGCATGAACAATTCTCCACCCACCAGTGGACTTCTTAACACAGAAGGTGGGGCTGGAGTGCGGTGAGGTTGACTCCCGCACATGCCCCGCCTTGCGACGAGTTTCAAAGAACTCGTCGATGGCCTTAACTTGGTCGCGCGGCAATGGCCATTGTCGCGTGACACAGTATTTCGTGCCGGGTACGAGATCAATTTCGTGTCTCGTTCCCTTATCTTTGGGGAGCTCACAAGGTACTTCTTCTGGGAATACGTCAGCGTCTTCCCAAAGTACTTCGTAGTACGGAGAAGTCGCCTTAAGCGACTCCCAGCTCTGCGCTTCAAAGCGCTGAACTTTGGTTTGATCACTGGGAATGAGTTCGTTCTCAGCGTTCTTTTCATTGGGAACGGGTTCGTTCCCGCTGGCTTCTAATTGTAAAGTGGATATTCGCTCGCGAATATCCACAACCTCGTCAGATGCGACAATGACGCAGATCTGTTCGATCTGATCATTTCGCAAGTTCTTTACGAACTTCTTCCAACTCAAGGCTGGAAGGGCCATCATCTCTGAACTTAGGTTCGGAGGTTTGTCAAGTGTGAGAGACTGGGTAGCTAATCCGGTCTCTGTCTGCGTCAGGACGTTGATCGTCTCGACGGACACAGCTGCTAGATCTGACGCACTTGTCTGATCTGTTGCACGGTGATCATCACTCGTGCACAAGGCCTTTTCCTCATGGTGACCACTGTCTACCATGGTGCTCATGCACTCTCGACTGCTCTTAGTCGTGAGTTCTTTATTTTCGACACGGAAGTCATTTGCTTCCGTGACGGTTTCATTCTTTTCACGGTGGGTGTTTCCCACCGTGTGTGCGTTCTTTATACCAAAACGGTCGTAGTAGCAACTTCAACGAGTGCTCTGCACCCGTGTCGCGCACATTACTGACACGCAACGACTCGTTCGTCGCGCGTTCGCGTCCCTCTGGACTCTGATCAGCGGGTGTACTATCCGCTGACCTAGTCGGATCAGGTCTGGTGGTGCCATCGCTATCCACCAGACTATCTGACACTGCGGTTGTATCATTAGATACAGCCGGATTACTCACAGGGTGATCAGATCCCGTGAGACCGCCGCAGTCGATCGACAGGTTAACCCAGTCGATCGTTGGTTGATGCTTGGACATCCAAGGGATGCCCAAGATGACATCGAACTTGTCATCAAGATCGAGGACGATGTATTCATCCTCGAACGATAGTTCATCTAACTCGAGGCGTGTTCGAATAACACGCTTCGGTATAGTCATAGTTGCACCTGTTGCTAACCGGACTGATAACATGCTTCTTGGAGATTCAATCTCCTCGAAGTTCAACGACGTTAGTACCTCAGTTCTAACGAAATTGTTTGACGCTCTTGTGTCAAACAGAGCACGCATGGAGACATCGTTTCCATGTGGCCTAACTTCAAGGGTAATGAGAGGTTTCTCTTCACCCTGCACACGTTGACAGGACATAGTCCCGTCTGGGGCTATTATCCTCACATGCCCGATGTCGGCATGCGAGAGTCGAGGCGACCGCAACTGAGAGATCCATAGGTTCTGGACCTCCTCCGCTCGCATTGTGACGCGGATTCGGGTGTCTCGGGACGAAGTGTGAACTTCATCTCGATTGGAAGTTTTGGTTATTATTATTATTAACATGCTGTGTTGGCGGCATGTTAAAGTCGAAAGGCGCTTGCGCTTTCCGATTAACCCCAGAATGCGCTGCTGAGCGACGCATGCTGAACTCCTCCCGGATGCTTTGGTCTATAGCATCGCTCAGAGTCTTCGGGGGAACCCGGTAAAGACTCTGCTTGATGGGACCGTCATTCAGTCCCTTCATGAAGGCGGTGACCTGCATGGCAGGGGGCACCGGTTCATATACAATATTTGACAATAAATATTGTATTTTCTGAGCGTACGCATGTAGGCTCAGCTTGCCCTGCCTGAGTTCCATGAACTCTTCACGGCAGCTAAGCTCCATTTCCGGAGCTTCAAAGTTGTGCTTTAGCTCAGCTTTTAGATCCTGATACGTCAGGAACGCAGTTCCATCAGAGGATCTGCGGCTCATCGCCCATGCCCTGGCGCGACCCCCTAGGCATGTGGTGGCGAAATAAGCTTGTGAACGCGGGTCCACAATCTTCTGCGCAGTGAGGGCATCCTCTACCTCTGCGAACCACCTACGAAGAGGTTCGCCCCCTTCGCCAGTAAAGGGCGGAATCCGCGCCTTTACTACTTCAACGCTCGCACTAGATGCGGGCGCTGCTGTTGCTGCCGCCGTCTGGGAGCGCAACATAGCATGGCGCACCTGAGGGTCGACATACATTTTCTTTAAACGGGGAACCGTTTCTAAGGCATCCTCCGAGGTCTTGCCACGGAGGAGAGTGATGATTTCGGGCCCTATGGTCCAAATCATCTCGGTCACTGTGATTAAAGCAGTTAAGGAAGTTTTCCATAACTAGGTCGTACACGAGCTGGCGCTCACGCTCACGTTCACTGGCTGTTGTCATGACAGCTAGCGGCTCTTAAACCTTCGTCCCGCTAGTTAACTAACGGAACGCGCCAACAGTGGTCGTTTAGACGGACCCCAAAGTGCTACCAGGTGTAACAGGGATGCTGTTACGCGGCTTACGCTGTAAGTGTGCAATGGAGAAGCGTGCAAATTGTGTAGGACCAAATGTAATTTGGTCCTCCTTAGTTTACCTTAGATAAACTTAGATAGAAAAGTAATTAGTGTATTAATTAACTATCGATTAAGTATATATATATATTACTATATATACACCTAAGGGACGTGAGTGCTAGAAGGTAAGTTTAAGAGTGAATATATTTATGGTTGGTTAAGAGCTAACTAGTATAATTAGACCTAGACTAATCATA
>MIQA02021080.1:0-14765 GCA_001887855.2 Sclerospora graminicola | reverse complement strand
CTTTATTACATCCAAAATTGCCTATTCATCTTTTCCTGGGCGCCTCCACGCTCCATAGCAGAGTCATCAGCATCACAGAAAAGGCCCGTCAGGCTGATGCGCAGCGTGGATGCTTCCTCGTCCCTCATTTGTCACCGCGTAGAATCGTCCAGCACTAAGACCAGCAGCATCCAAAAGCGTGCACCACGCCCTGATCGGAGCCGCTTGCAGTCTCTGCGTGATGGCTAAATAGTCGGCCCACGACAAATGGTGGAAGAAATCCGATGATCGAATTATTCCGTTTAACAACACAGGAGAATTCGCATTGACCGCAAAGACCAGGCCTAAGAACCAGGCTCGCAATACAATATCAGACGCGCAGCAGTTGCTACCTGTGGAATAGGAGCACCAGCAAATCCAAGACAAGCATGTAGGGTCGCGTCGTCCGCCCAGCCGATCGCAATGCCGGGATCTTCTTCATCCACCACCTTCCAAGCACTACGCGAAGGCAGTTCCCCTCCGTCGCTTTCTCTTCTTATCATCACTGCCGTGCTTCCGCGCACTTTTGAAATTGACACCTGATAGTGACTGATTGCATTTTTGACATGGGCGGAGAAGACCGCTCCTGTCAACTGAAAGGAGGTCTTACGTCCTGTCAACTGAAAGGAGGTCTTACGTCTTCTTCGCCCATGTCAAAAAAGCAATCACCGTTTTAGTTAATCGTATAGCAACGTTTCTAGGTCTGCGCGTAAGAGACTGGAACGGACGTTAAAGCAACTGTATATTGTCGACCGTATTTTAGCATACTCGACTGTCGATGCAGCAATTGCGACGTCCATCCCTTTAAAACTCAATTACAACTAAAGACGTCAAATAATAGTACCTGCTGCTGGTATGTGAGTTCCATCCAACAATATTGACTATGTTTTGTGTCGATAATACCTTCATGCCTACGTTCATTCATGATGACACTCCTGCTCCCAGAACATAGAGTTAGTCACATGTGTTGAAAAGTAGTAGTTGCAGTCAGCCGCTCTACTTAAGCGTAGGCAAACCCTTAGCCGGTTAGAGCTTAAAGTCGCCTCGTTATTTACGCTGATTATCTGTAAGTCGGTTCTAACTTACTCAAAGATAACACCACTCACTAAGTCTGATCAAACTACATGTACATGTATTATGTAATGTAGTGCTCCATTGTAATTTTCGTCAAACACGGAACACCAAATGGCTTTAAAATTCCAACATGCACCAAAACCTGCACTTTCAAAAGCAGAAAAGTCGGGAACGGCCTTTACTACAATTGTAAGTGTTGTTGAATCATACCCAGTCATTATGCAGTACTGTACAGTGTAGTATATTCGACTCAGTTTCTTTATTACATCCAAAATTGCCTATTCATCTTTTCCTGGGCGCCTCCACGCTCCATAGCAGAGTCATCAGCATCACAGAAAAGGCCCGTCAGGCTGATGCGCAGCGTGGATGCTTCCTCGTCCCTCATTTGTCACCGCGTAGAATCGTCCAGCACTAAGACCAGCAGCATCCAAAAGCGTGCACCACGCCCTGATCGGAGCCGCTTGCAGTCTCTGCGTGATGGCTAAATAGTCGGCCCACGACAAATGGTGGAAGAAATCCGATGATCGAATTTCTCCGTTTAACAACACAGGAGAATTCGCATTGACCGCAAAGACCAGGCCTGAGAACCAGGCTCGCAATACAATATCAGACGCGCAGCAGTTGCTACCTGTGGAATAGGAGCACCAGCAAATCCCAGACAAGCATGTAGGGTCGCGTCGTCCGCCCAGCCGATCGCAATGCCGGGATCTTCTTCATCCACCACCTTCCAAGCACTACGCGAAGGCAGTTCCCCTCCGTCGCTTTCTCTTCTTATCATCACTGCCGTGCTTCCGCGCACTTTTGAAATTGACTCCTGACAGTGACTGATTGAATTTTTGACATGGGCGGAGAAGACCTCCTGTCAACTGAAAGGAGGTCTTACGTCCTGTCAACTGAAAGGAGGTCTTACGTCTTCTTCGCCCATGTCAAAAAAGCAATCACCGTTTTAGTGAATCGTATAGCAACGTTTCTAGGTCTGCGCGTAAGAGACTGGAACGGACGTTAAAGCAACTGTATATTGTCGACCGTATTTTAGCATACTCGACTGTCGATGCAGCAATTGCGACGTTCATCCCTTTAAAACTCAATTACAACTAAAGACGTCAAATAATAGTACCTGCTGCTGGTATGTGAGTTCCATCCAACAATATTGACTATGTTTTGTGTCGATAATACCTTCATGGCCACGTTCATTCATGATGACACTCCTGCTCCGAGAACATAGAGTTAGTCACATGTGTTGAAAAGTAGTAGTTGCAGTCAGCCGCTCTACTTAAGCGTAGGCAAACCCTTAGCCGGTTAGAGCTTAAAGTCGCCTCGTTATTTACGCTGATTATCTGTAAGTCGGTTCTAACTTACTCAAAGATAACACCACTCACTAAGTCTGATCAAACTACATGTACATGTATTATGTAATGTAGTGCTCCATTGTAATTTTCGTCAAACACGGAACACCAAATGGCTTTAAAATTCCAACATGCACCAAAACCTGCACTTTCAAAAGCAGAAAAGTCGGGAACGGCCTTTACTACAATTGTAAGTGTTGTTGAATCATACCCAGTCATTATGCAGTACTGTACAGTGTAGTATATTCGACTCAGTTTCTTTATTACATCCAAAATTGCCTATTCATCTTTTCCTGGGCGCCTCCACGCTCCATAGCAGAGTCATCAGCATCACAGAAAAGGCCCGTCAGGCTGATGCGCAGCGTGGATGCTTCCTCGTCCCTCATTTGTCACCGCGTAGAATCGTCCAGCACTAAGACCAGCAGCATCCAAAAGCGTGCACCACGCCCTGATCGGAGCCGCTTGCAGTCTCTGCGTGATGGCTAAATAGTCGGCCCACGACAAATGGTGGAAGAAATCCGATGATCGAATTTCTCCGTTTAACAACACAGGAGAATTCGCATTGACCGCAAAGACCAGGCCTGAGAACCAGGCTCGCAATACAATATCAGACGCGCAGCAGTTGCTACCTGTGGAATAGGAGCACCAGCAAATCCCAGACAAGCATGTAGGGTCGCGTCGTCCGCCCAGCCGATCGCAATGCCGGGATCTTCTTCATCCACCACCTTCCAAGCACTACGCGAAGGCAGTTCCCCTCCGTCGCTTTCTCTTCTTATCATCACTGCCGTGCTTCCGCGCACTTTTGAAATTGACACCTGATAGTGACTGATTGCATTTTTGACATGGGCGGAGAAGACCTCCTGTCAACTGAAAGGAGGTCTTACGTCCTGTCAACTGAAAGGAGGTCTTACGTCCTGTCAACTGAAAGGAGGTCTTACGTCTTCTTCGCCCATGTCAAAAAAGCAATCACCGTTTTAGTGAATCGTATAGCAACGTTTCTAGGTCTGCGCGTAAGAGACTGGAACGGACGTTAAAGCAACTGTATATTGTCGACCGTATTTTAGCATACTCGACTGTCGATGCAGCAATTGCGACGTTCATCCCTTTAAAACTCAATTACAACTAAAGACGTCAAATAATAGTACCTGCTGCTGGTATGTGAGTTCCATCCAACAATATTGACTATGTTTTGTGTCGATAATACCTTCATGGCCACGTTCATTCATGATGACACTCCTGCTCCGAGAACATAGAGTTAGTCACATGTGTTGAAAAGTAGTAGTTGCAGTCAGCCGCTCTACTTAAGCGTAGGCAAACCCTTAGCCGGTTAGAGCTTAAAGTCGCCTCGTTATTTACGCTGATTATCTGTAAGTCGGTTCTAACTTACTCAAAGATAACACCACTCACTAAGTCTGATCAAACTACATGTACATGTATTATGTAATGTAGTGCTCCATTGTAATTTTCGTCAAACACGGAACACCAAATGGCTTTAAAATTCCAACATGCACCAAAACCTGCACTTTCAAAAGCAGAAAAGTCGGGAACGGCCTTTACTACAATTGTAAGTGTTGTTGAATCATACCCAGTCATTATGCAGTACTGTACAGTGTAGTATATTCGACTCAGTTTCTTTATTACATCCAAAATTGCCTATTCATCTTTTCCTGGGCGCCTCCACGCTCCATAGCAGAGTCATCAGCATCACAGAAAAGGCCCGTCAGGCTGATGCGCAGCGTGGATGCTTCCTCGTCCCTCATTTGTCACCGCGTAGAATCGTCCAGCACTAAGACCAGCAGCATCCAAAAGCGTGCACCACGCCCTGATCGGAGCCGCTTGCAGTCTCTGCGTGATGGCTAAATAGTCGGCCCACGACAAATGGTGGAAGAAATCCGATGATCGAATTTCTCCGTTTAACAACACAGGAGAATTCGCATTGACCGCAAAGACCAGGCCTGAGAACCAGGCTCGCAATACAATATCAGACGCGCAGCAGTTGCTACCTGTGGAATAGGAGCACCAGCAAATCCCAGACAAGCATGTAGGGTCGCGTCGTCCGCCCAGCCGATCGCAATGCCGGGATCTTCTTCATCCACCACCTTCCAAGCACTACGCGAAGGCAGTTCCCCTCCGTCGCTTTCTCTTCTTATCATCACTGCCGTGCTTCCGCGCACTTTTGAAATTGACACCTGACAGTGACTGATTGCATTTTTGACATGGGCGGAGAAGACCTCCTGTCAACTGAAAGGAGGTCTTACGTCCTGTCAACTGAAAGGAGGTCTTACGTCTTCTTCGCCCATGTCAAAAAAGCAATCACCGTTTTAGTGAATCGTATAGCAACGTTTCTAGGTCTGCGCGTAAGAGACTGGAACGGACGTTAAAGCAACTGTATATTGTCGACCGTATTTTAGCATACTCGACTGTCGATGCAGCAATTGCGACGTTCATCCCTTTAAAACTCAATTACAACTAAAGACGTCAAATAATAGTACCTGCTGCTGGTATGTGAGTTCCATCCAACAATATTGACTATGTTTTGTGTCGATAATACCTTCATGGCCACGTTCATTCATGATGACACTCCTGCTCCGAGAACATAGAGTTAGTCACATGTGTTGAAAAGTAGTAGTTGCAGTCAGCCGCTCTACTTAAGCGTAGGCAAACCCTTAGCCGGTTAGAGCTTAAAGTCGCCTCGTTATTTACGCTGATTATCTGTAAGTCGGTTCTAACTTACTCAAAGATAACACCACTCACTAAGTCTGATCAAACTACATGTACATGTATTATGTAATGTAGTGCTCCATTGTAATTTTCGTCAAACACGGAACACCAAATGGCTTTAAAATTCCAACATGCACCAAAACCTGCACTTTCAAAAGCAGAAAAGTCGGGAACGGCCTTTACTACAATTGTAAGTGTTGTTGAATCATACCCAGTCATTATGCAGTACTGTACAGTGTAGTATATTCGACTCAGTTTCTTTATTACATCCAAAATTGCCTATTCATCTTTTCCTGGGCGCCTCCACGCTCCATAGCAGAGTCATCAGCATCACAGAAAAGGCCCGTCAGGCTGATGCGCAGCGTGGATGCTTCCTCGTCCCTCATTTGTCACCGCGTAGAATCGTCCAGCACTAAGACCAGCAGCATCCAAAAGCGTGCACCACGCCCTGATCGGAGCCGCTTGCAGTCTCTGCGTGATGGCTAAATAGTCGGCCCACGACAAATGGTGGAAGAAATCCGATGATCGAATTTCTCCGTTTAACAACACAGGAGAATTCGCATTGACCGCAAAGACCAGGCCTAAGAACCAGGCTCGCAATACAATATCAGACGCGCAGCAGTTGCTACCTGTGGAATAGGAGCACCAGCAAATCCCAGACAAGCATGTAGGGTCGCGTCGTCCGCCCAGCCGATCGCAATGCCGGGATCTTCTTCATCCACCACCTTCCAAGCACTACGCGAAGGCAGTTCCCCTCCGTCGCTTTCTCTTCTTATCATCACTGCCATGCTTCCGCGCACTTTTGAAATTGACACCTGACAGTGACTGATTGCATTTTTGACATGGGCGGAGAAGACCTCCTGTCAACTGAAAGGAGGTCTTACGTCTTCTTCGCCCATGTCAAAAAAGCAATCACCGTTTTAGTGAATCGTATAGCAACGTTTCTAGGTCTGCGCGTAAGAGACTGGAACGGACGTTAAAGCAACTGTATATTGTCGACCGTATTTTAGCATACTCGACTGTCGATGCAGCAATTGCGACGTTCATCCCTTTAAAACTCAATTACAACTAAAGACGTCAAATAATAGTACCTGCTGCTGGTATGTGAGTTCCATCCAACAATATTGACTATGTTTTGTGTCGATAATACCTTCATGCCCACGTTCATTCATGATGACACTCCTGCTCCGAGAACATAGAGTTAGTCACATGTGTTGAAAAGTAGTAGTTGCAGTCAGCCGCTCTACTTAAGCGTAGGCAAACCCTTAGCCGGTTAGAGCTTAAAGTCGCCTCGTTATTTACGCTGATTATCTGTAAGTCGGTTCTAACTTACTCAAAGATAACACCACTCACTAAGTCTGATCAAACTACATGTACATGTATTATGTAATGTAGTGCTCCATTGTAATTTTCGTCAAACACGGAACACCAAATGGCTTTAAAATTCCAACATGCACCAAAACCTGCACTTTCAAAAGCAGAAAAGTCGGGAACGGCCTTTACTACAATTGTAAGTGTTGTTGAATCATACCCAGTCATTATGCAGTACTGTACAGTGTAGTATATTCGACTCAGTTTCTTTATTACATCCAAAATTGCCTATTCATCTTTTCCTGGGCGCCTCCACGCTCCATAGCAGAGTCATCAGCATCACAGAAAAGGCCCGTCAGGCTGATGCGCAGCGTGGATGCTTCCTCGTCCCTCATTTGTCACCGCGTAGAATCGTCCAGCACTAAGACCAGCAGCATCCAAAAGCGTGCACCACGCCCTGATCGGAGCCGCTTGCAGTCTCTGCGTGATGGCTAAATAGTCGGCCCACGACAAATGGTGGAAGAAATCCGATGATCGAATTTCTCCGTTTAACAACACAGGAGAATTCGCATTGACCGCAAAGACCAGGCCTAAGAACCAGGCTCGCAATACAATATCAGACGCGCAGCAGTTGCTACCTGTGGAATAGGAGCACCAGCAAATCCCAGACAAGCATGTAGGGTCGCGTCGTCCGCCCAGCCGATCGCAATGCCGGGATCTTCTTCATCCACCACCTTCCAAGCACTACGCGAAGGCAGTTCCCCTCCGTCGCTTTCTCTTCTTATCATCACTGCCGTGCTTCCGCGCACTTTTGAAATTGACTCCTGACAGTGACTGATTGAATTTTTGACATGGGCGGAGAAGACCTCCTGTCAACTGAAAGGAGGTCTTACGTCTTCTTCGCCCATGTCAAAAAAGCAATCACCGTTTTAGTGAATCGTATAGCAACGTTTCTAGGTCTGCGCGTAAGAGACTGGAACGGACGTTAAAGCAACTGTATATTGTCGACCGTATTTTAGCATACTCGACTGTCGATGCAGCAATTGCGACGTTCATCCCTTTAAAACTCAATTACAACTAAAGACGTCAAATAATAGTACCTGCTGCTGGTATGTGAGTTCCATCCAACAATATTGACTATGTTTTGTGTCGATAATACCTTCATGCCCACGTTCATTCATGATGACACTCCTGCTCCGAGAACATAGAGTTAGTCACATGTGTTGAAAAGTAGTAGTTGCAGTCAGCCGCTCTACTTAAGCGTAGGCAAACCCTTAGCCGGTTAGAGCTTAAAGTCGCCTCGTTATTTACGCTGATTATCTGTAAGTCGGTTCTAACTTACTCAAAGATAACACCACTCACTAAGTCTGATCAAACTACATGTACATGTATTATGTAATGTAGTGCTCCATTGTAATTTTCGTCAAACACGGAACACCAAATGGCTTTAAAATTCCAACATGCACCAAAACCTGCACTTTCAAAAGCAGAAAAGTCGGGAACGGCCTTTACTACAATTGTAAGTGTTGTTGAATCATACCCAGTCATTATGCAGTACTGTACAGTGTAGTATATTCGACTCAGTTTCTTTATTACATCCAAAATTGCCTATTCATCTTTTCCTGGGCGCCTCCACGCTCCATAGCAGAGTCATCAGCATCACAGAAAAGGCCCGTCAGGCTGATGCGCAGCGTGGATGCTTCCTCGTCCCTCATTTGTCACCGCGTAGAATCGTCCAGCACTAAGACCAGCAGCATCCAAAAGCGTGCACCACGCCCTGATCGGAGCCGCTTGCAGTCTCTGCGTGATGGCTAAATAGTCGGCCCACGACAAATGGTGGAAGAAATCCGATGATCGAATTTCTCCGTTTAACAACACAGGAGAATTCGCATTGACCGCAAAGACCAGGCCTAAGAACCAGGCTCGCAATACAATATCAGACGCGCAGCAGTTGCTACCTGTGGAATAGGAGCACCAGCAAATCCCAGACAAGCATGTAGGGTCGCGTCGTCCGCCCAGCCGATCGCAATGCCGGGATCTTCTTCATCCACCACCTTCCAAGCACTACGCGAAGGCAGTTCCCCTCCGTCGCTTTCTCTTCTTATCATCACTGCCGTGCTTCCGCGCACTTTTGAAATTGACACCTGACAGTGACTGATTGCATTTTTGACATGGGCGGAGAAGACCTCCTGTCAACTGAAAGGAGGTCTTACGTCCTGTCAACTGAAAGGAGGTCTTACGTCTTCTTCGCCCATGTCAAAAAAGCAATCACCGTTTTAGTGAATCGTATAGCAACGTTTCTAGGTCTGCGCGTAAGAGACTGGAACGGACGTTAAAGCAACTGTATATTGTCGACCGTATTTTAGCATACTCGACTGTCGATGCAGCAATTGCGACGTTCATCCCTTTAAAACTCAATTACAACTAAAGACGTCAAATAATAGTACCTGCTGCTGGTATGTGAGTTCCATCCAACAATATTGACTATGTTTTGTGTCGATAATACCTTCATGGCCACGTTCATTCATGATGACACTCCTGCTCCGAGAACATAGAGTTAGTCACATGTGTTGAAAAGTAGTAGTTGCAGTCAGCCGCTCTACTTAAGCGTAGGCAAACCCTTAGCCGGTTAGAGCTTAAAGTCGCCTCGTTATTTACGCTGATTATCTGTAAGTCGGTTCTAACTTACTCAAAGATAACACCACTCACTAAGTCTGATCAAACTACATGTACATGTATTATGTAATGTAGTGCTCCATTGTAATTTTCGTCAAACACGGAACACCAAATGGCTTTAAAATTCCAACATGCACCAAAACCTGCACTTTCAAAAGCAGAAAAGTCGGGAACGGCCTTTACTACAATTGTAAGTGTTGTTGAATCATACCCAGTCATTATGCAGTACTGTACAGTGTAGTATATTCGACTCAGTTTCTTTATTACATCCAAAATTGCCTATTCATCTTTTCCTGGGCGCCTCCACGCTCCATAGCAGAGTCATCAGCATCACAGAAAAGGCCCGTCAGGCTGATGCGCAGCGTGGATGCTTCCTCGTCCCTCATTTGTCACCGCGTAGAATCGTCCAGCACTAAGACCAGCAGCATCCAAAAGCGTGCACCACGCCCTGATCGGAGCCGCTTGCAGTCTCTGCGTGATGGCTAAATAGTCGGCCCACGACAAATGGTGGAAGAAATCCGATGATCGAATTTCTCCGTTTAACAACACAGGAGAATTCGCATTGACCGCAAAGACCAGGCCTGAGAACCAGGCTCGCAATACAATATCAGACGCGCAGCAGTTGCTACCTGTGGAATAGGAGCACCAGCAAATCCCAGACAAGCATGTAGGGTCGCGTCGTCCGCCCAGCCGATCGCAATGCCGGGATCTTCTTCATCCACCACCTTCCAAGCACTACGCGAAGGCAGTTCCCCTCCGTCGCTTTCTCTTCTTATCATCACTGCCGTGCTTCCGCGCACTTTTGAAATTGACACCTGACAGTGACTGATTGCATTTTTGACATGGGCGGAGAAGACCTCCTGTCAACTGAAAGGAGGTCTTACGTCCTGTCAACTGAAAGGAGGTCTTACGTCTTCTTCGCCCATGTCAAAAAAGCAATCACCGTTTTAGTGAATCGTATAGCAACGTTTCTAGGTCTGCGCGTAAGAGACTGGAACGGACGTTAAAGCAACTGTATATTGTCGACCGTATTTTAGCATACTCGACTGTCGATGCAGCAATTGCGACGTTCATCCCTTTAAAACTCAATTACAACTAAAGACGTCAAATAATAGTACCTGCTGCTGGTATGTGAGTTCCATCCAACAATATTGACTATGTTTTGTGTCGATAATACCTTCATGGCCACGTTCATTCATGATGACACTCCTGCTCCGAGAACATAGAGTTAGTCACATGTGTTGAAAAGTAGTAGTTGCAGTCAGCCGCTCTACTTAAGCGTAGGCAAACCCTTAGCCGGTTAGAGCTTAAAGTCGCCTCGTTATTTACGCTGATTATCTGTAAGTCGGTTCTAACTTACTCAAAGATAACACCACTCACTAAGTCTGATCAAACTACATGTACATGTATTATGTAATGTAGTGCTCCATTGTAATTTTCGTCAAACACCGAACACCAAATGGCTTTAAAATTCCAACATGCACCAAAACCTGCACTTTCAAAAGCAGAAAAGTCGGGAACGGCCTTTACTACAATTGTAAGTGTTGTTGAATCATACCCAGTCATTATGCAGTACTGTACAGTGTAGTATATTCGACTCAGTTTCTTTATTACATCCAAAATTGCCTATTCATCTTTTCCTGGGCGCCTCCACGCTCCATAGCAGAGTCATCAGCATCACAGAAAAGGCCCGTCAGGCTGATGCGCAGCGTGGATGCTTCCTCGTCCCTCATTTGTCACCGCGTAGAATCGTCCAGCACTAAGACCAGCAGCATCCAAAGCGTGCACCACGACCTGATCGGAGCCGCTTGCAGTCTCTGCGTGATGGCTAAATAGTCGGCCCACGACAAATGGTGGAAGAAATCCGATGATCGAATTTTTCCGTTTAACAACTTGCATTGACCGCAATGACCAGGCCTCAGAACCAGGCTCGCAATACAATATCAGACGCGCAGCAGTTGCTACCTGTGGAATAGGAGCACCAGCAAATCCCAGACTAGCATGTAGGGTCGCGTCGTCCGCCCAGCCGATCGCAGTGCTGGGATCTTCTTCATCCACCACCTTCCAAGCACTACGCGAAGGCAGTTCCCCTCCGTCGCTTTCTCTTCTTATCATCACTGCCGTGCTTCCGCGCACTTTTGAAATTGACTCCTGACAGTGACTGATTGAATTTTTGACATGGGCGGAGAAGACCTCCTGTCAACTGGAAGGAGGTCTTACGTCTTCTTCGCCCATGTCAAAAAAGCAATCACCGTTTTAGTGAATCGTATAGCAACGTTTCTAGGTCTGCGCGTAAGAGACTGGAACGGACGCTAAAGCAACTGTATATTGTCGACCGTATTTTAGCATACTCGACTGTCGATGCAGCAATTGCGACGTTCATCCCTTTAAAACTCAATTACAACTAAAGACGTCAAATAATAGTACCTGCTGCTGGTATGTGAGTTTTATCCAACAATATTGACTGTTTTGTGTCGATAATACCTTCATGGCCACGTTCATTCATGCTGACACTCCTGCTCCGAGAACATAGAGTTAGTCATATGTGTTGAAAAGTAGTAGTTGCAGTCAGCCGCTCTACTTAAGCGTAGGCAAACCCTTAGCCGGTTAGAGCTTAAAGTCGCCTCGTTATTTACGTTGATTATCTGTAAGTCGGTTCTAACTTACACCACTCACTAAGTCTGATCAAACTACATGTACATGTATTATGTAATGTAGTGCTCCATTGTAATTTTCGTCAAACACCGAACACCCAATGGCTTTAAAATTCCAACATGCACCAAAACCTGCACTTTCAAAAGCAGAAAAGTCGGGAACGTCCTTTACTACAATTGTAAGTGTTGTTGAATCATACCCAGTCATTATGCAGTACTGTACAGTGTAGTATATTCGACTCAGTTTCTTTATTACATCCAAAATTGCCTATTCATCTTTTCCTGGGCGCCTCCACGCTCCATAGCAGAGTCATCAGCATCACAGAAAAGGCCCGTCAGGCTGATGCGCAGCGTGGATGCTTCCTCGTCCCTCATTTGTCACCGCGTAGAATCGTCCAGCGCTAAGACCAGCAGCATCCAAAAGCGTGCACCACGCCCTGATCGGAGCCGCTTGCAGTCTCTGCGTGATGGCTAAATAGTCGGCCCACGACAAATTGTGGAAGAAATCCGATGATCGAATTTTTCCGTTTAACAACACAGGAGAATTCGCATTGACCGCAAAGACCAGGCCTGAGAATCAGGCTCGCAATACAATATCAGACGCGCAGCAGTTGCTACCTGTGGAATAGGAGCACCAGCAAATCCCAGACACGCATGTAGGGTCGCGTCGTCCGCCCAGCCGATCGCAATGCCGGGATCTTCTTCATCCACCACCTTCCAAGCACTACGCGAAGGCAGTTCCCCTCCGTCGCTTTCTCTTCTTATCATCACTTCCGTGCTTCCGCGCACTTTTGAAATTGACACCTGATAGTGACTATTGCATTTTTGACATGGGCAGAGAAGGCCTCCTGTCAACTGAAAGGAGGTCTTACGTCCTGTCAACTGAAAGGAGGTCTTACGTCCTGTCAACTGAAAGGTGGTCTTACGTCTTCTTCGTCCATGTCAAAAAAGCAATCACCGTTTTAGTTAATCGTATAGCAACGTTTCTAGGTCTGCGCGTAAGAGACTGGAGCGGACGTTAAAGCAACTGTATATTGTCGATCGTATTTTAGCATACTCGACTGTCGATGTAGCAATTGCGACGTTCATCCCTTTAAAGCTCAATTACAACTAAAGACGTCAAATAATAGTACCTGCTGCTGGTATGTGAGTTCCATCCAACAATATTGACTATGTTTTGTGTTGATTATACCTTCATGCCCACGTTCATTCATGATGACACTCCTGCTCCGAGAACATAGAGTTAGTCACATGTGTTGAAAAGTAGTAGTTGCAGTCAGCCGCTCTACTTAAGCGTAGGCAAACCCTTAGCCGGTTAGAGCTTAAAGTCGCCTCGTTATTTACGTTGATTATCTGAAAGTCGGTTCTAACTTACTCAAAGATAACACCACTCACTAAGTCTGATCAAACTACATGTACATGTATTATGTAATGTAGTGCTCCATTGTAATTTTCGTCAAACACCGAACACCAAATGGCTTTAAAATTCCAACATGCACCAAAACCTGCACTTTCAAAAGCAGAAAAGTCGGGAACGGCCTTTACTACAATTGTAAGTGTTGTTGAATCATACCCAGTCATTATGCAGTACTGTACAGTGTAGTATATTCGACTCAGTTTCTTTATTACATCCAAAATTGCCTATTCATCTTTTCCTGGGCGCCTCCACGCTCCATAGCAGAGTCATCAGCATCACAGAAAAGGCCCGTCAGGCTGATGCGCAGCGTGGATGCTTCCTCGTCCCTCATTTGTCACCGCGTAGAATCGTCCAGCACTAAGACCAGCAGCATCCAAAAGCGTGCACCACGCCCTGATCGGAGCCGCTTGCAGTCTCTGCGTGATGGCTAAATAGTCGGCCCACGACAAATGGTGGAAGAAATCCGATGATCGAATTTCTCCGTTTAACAACACAGGAGAATTCGCATTGACCGCAAAGACCACGCCTGAGAACCAGGCTCGCAATACAATATCAGACGCGCAGCAGTTGCTACCTGTGGAATAGGAGCACCAGCAAATCCCAGACAAGCATGTAGGGTCGCGTCGTCCGCCCAGCCGATCGCAATGCCGGGATCTTCTTCATCCACCACCTTCCAAGCACTACGCGAAGGCAGTTCCCCTCCGTCGCTTTCTCTTCTTATCATCACTGCCATGCTTCCGCGCACTTTTGAAATTGACACCTGACAGTGACTGATTGCATTTTTGACATGGGCGGAGAAGACCTCCTGTCAACTGAAAGGAGGTCTTACGTCTTCTTCGCCCATGTCAAAAAAGCAATCACCGTTTTAGTGAATCGTATAGCAACGTTTCTAGGTCTGCGCGTAAGAGACTGGAACGGACGTTAAAGCAACTGTATATTGTCGACCGTATTTTAGCATACTCGACTGTCGATGCAGCAATTGCGACGTTCATCCCTTTAAAACTCAATTACAACTAAAGACGTCAAATAATAGTACCTGCTGCTGGTATGTGAGTTCCATCCAACAATATTGACTATGTTTTGTGTCGATAATACCTTCATGCCCACGTTCATTCATGATGACACTCCTGCTCCGAGAACATAGAGTTAGTCATATGTGTTGAAAAGTAGTAGTTGCAGTCAGCCGCTCTACTTAAGCGTAGGCAAACCCTTAGCCGGTTAGAGCTTAAAGTCGCCTCGTTATTTACGTTGATTATCTGAAAGTCGGTTCTAACTTACTCAAAGATAACACCACTCACTAAGTCTGATTAAACTACATGTACATGTATTATGTAATGTAGTGCTCCATTGTAATTTTCGTCAAACACGGAACACCAAATGGCTTTAAAATTCCATCATGCACCAAAACCTGCACTTTCAAAAGCAGAAAGGTCGGGAACGGCCTTTACTACAATTGTAAGTGTTGTTGAATCAGACCCAGTTGTGGTAAAGCGATCGGAAAATATTGGGACTGAAGTGGACCACACATGGCCGTTGATTGGTGACGAT